>JAOPHQ010000011.1:0-115000 GCA_030340625.1 Merluccius polli
CCACGCCGTGAACCCTCGGGTTTCGATTTTCATTTGCTTTTGAAAGGAAGGGGAGATTCGGAGCTAGGCGGGTCCTGTCCTGGACGGGGGTCCGCGACGCATTCGCCGATGCGCGAATGACGGGCGGCACACAGCTGGGCCGAGGTGCGGCGTCGTCTGAGGGAGGTTGTAAATGTCACGATTGATTGAATTTATTTTGTGAGAAAAATATAAAGCGTTTCATCGACCATTCATACCCGCGTTTCGGTAAAGGGTGAAACGTCTAAGCTACCGCGTCGCAGCATTCAGCTCCTATATGTGACTCATGCTAGAGATTCGGCGCCATATAGCGGGAAAACAGAACCTGTGGGCCAGTGATTTGCATGCTGTACACAATGTACGAAGCGGCGTAAAAGCAAATACAGCTGCCGAGATACGCGTACGGTAAACAGCAGACAGTGAGTGTGTATGTAGCCAAGAAGCGCTGACAGTGTTGAGAGACGCTGCTCACAATCATCCAACCTGTTGGACCAGTTCAGGGAGCCACCAGATAGGCCCAATGGGACTGGGACTGCATCCTTGTACCAGCTTCCCCCACCACTGCTGCTGCCCACAGTCAGTAACAACAATATGGGCACCTGCTGCATGGGAATGGAGAGCAGGTTACATCTATTGTCCAATCCAGTTATTAGACCGCAAGTCACACGACCCTCCAGTACATGGGGATATATAGATAACACAGATACATATGGACAAGGATATAGATATAGATATATAAGGATAGAAAAAAAGACATTTAGATAATAAAATATATATATATATTGACAAATCAATAAAAAACATATATAAAGATATATCTATGTTTCTATACTGAGAGTTAGGAGTACAAATTCACCTTTCAACTTAACGATCACTGGTACTGTCTGATCCGTCTCAATATGATTACAAAGCATGTTTGCTTTTCAAAATGCGTTATCACAATATGTTCATGATAGAGCCCGACCGATATATCGGCGGGCCGATATTACCGGCCGATATTAGGCATTTTCCAAACTATCGGTATCGGCATTTATAATGGCCGATAAATTAATATTTTTAAAAACGCACACAAACCCTACAACCAGCTGATCCCGCCAGAGTCGGGCAGAGCGAACGAGTTATCCACGACCGCGAGCGACATGAGCAGCAAAAGCGGCCGGCAGTCCTTCATTTTCAATGAGAGCTGGCGACGAGGAGCGGCCGGCGCCGCGGCAGCAGCGAGCAGCACGACGCCAGCGAGAGTTGACATTAGTTTAACTTTATGCAAATGAGCGGCGTCGGCGCGAAGCAGCAACCCGCTCCTATGTGTGCTAGGGGCGGCACTTGTGTCATAGACGCGCCGCGGCGGCAGTGTGATTTGCACTTTATAATGCTTTATCTCCATTTCTGTTTGTTGTATTGTGTCCTGACTGAGAGCAAAGAACCAGGTTCCTTGTGTGTGGGAACTAGGTCAACAATGCGATTCTGATTCCAATTATGCTACCATGCACAAAATAGACAGCATTTTTTGTACATATTGTTACAAAACATTTTGATATTATTTTGATTACTAAATAATAAATAGGGGCAACGTGGAAATTGTTATTTGAACATGCTTGTCACGCCATCACGCCGGCCTGCCAAATAGCTCTACTACAAACTTGATATTGCAATGGGAGCAACCGAACATTAGTGGTGGGCGGATCGATCCAAATATCGATAGTATCGATACCAAGTCGGTATCGGTATCGGATCGATACTAGCCTGTTGGGATCGATTCTTTACTTTAAGTTCCGCTCTTGTTTGCAATGCTGCGGTTTCGGCAAAGAGGAAACAGCGGTCACCGAACTCGCCGCTCCTGTGTCAGCACAGAGCACACTTTGCTCCCCCTCCCCCTCTTGTGTTTAGATGTTGCGCCGTCACGCGAGTCACGTGACGCAAAGCAAAAAACTTGATAATAAAGCATTTTCTATTTAATTATAAACTTTGTTCTCATTCTGTCCTAGGTTTTAACTATTTAATAATAAAAAAGGAAACATCACAAAAAACACTTAGGTCATGCAAATTAATTGAGATTTAGCAATTCAATGACGCGTCCACCTTATTTATTGAAAAGTATCGGTATCGGTATCGATATCGGCGATACTGGCCCGTATTTACTTGGTATCGGATCGATACCAAAATATGCAGTATCGCACACCACTACCGAACATGTCTGCAGTGCTGCTTGAAGCCCCGCCCCCCTGGCGACGGCAGCCAGCGGGCAGCCAGCGGCCACAGCGCCCCCTGCTGCTCATGTCGCTCGCGGTGTGACCCATCGGTGAAGTGTGTTCACTGCATTATCCTATTATTTTGCGAGGACTCATAAATAACTACATATAACTAATGTCAGGGAAATATGTTTATGTTTTGTTACGCGTTTCTGGAATTTCTTTTTTAAATATATATATATCGGCCGATATATCGGAATATCAGATTTTTAAATCACCAAATATTTGTATCGGTATCGGCCTTAAAAATCCCATATTGGTCGGGCTCTAGTTCATGACAATTATGTTGGAAAAAACGAATATGTCACACGTCAAATTGAAGTAGTAAAAAAACACATGCTTCCTGTAACACGACAAATCATTTTTTTTAAAAGGTCACCGCCAGGTCAGCCTTCAAAACCAACGCAGTGCTTTTATTGTTATACAGTATATATTGTTGTATTCATAAAATTGCATCATGGGTAATGTGTTGTCGGGAGCATCAAGGGCAGGAGAGGCAGCTAAGCTTTTCGCAGTAACGCAGCCTCACACTGCAACAAGCCAGCAGCCATGGTGTGCATGCGCATGTGTGTTTGTGTGTGCGTGCGCATGTGTGTGTGTGTGTGCGTGTGCGTGTGCATGTGTGTGTGTGTGTGTGTGTGTGTGTGTGTGTGTGTGTGTGTGTGTGGGCAGTGAAGCAGCAGAAGTCATTTGCTCAAAGAGAATACAGCGTATGCCACCATTTTCACTCTTATACGGTTCCTGTCGTTTGAACTAGACAGTGTAAACTGTCACATTTGCTAGCGGTCTTAAAACATCGGGGAGGGGGGGAGGGGGATATATGTTGGTCGTAATCACTGGACAGATGGATATTGGTAATGGTTCTTGACTAGAAGTGTTAAAAAATAATTTTAAAAGACATTTATTTTTAGTATGTAATTTAGTGTTCAGACCAGAGCAAAGAGAGTCATAATGAGACATAAAGAAAGGAGAGAAAGAGAGACACAATGACAAAAGGCATAATATAAAGACATTCAGAAAGAGGATAGATAGACAGGCCAGAGGGTAATAGATGGACGCAGACAGAAAGAAGAATATAATGACATAAAGAGAGTGAGACTGTGTTAATAGAAAGTCAGTCCAAAAGAGAGAATAGAAAGATAGAGAAGATAGACAGAAGATAGACAGAGAGAGAGAGAGAGAGACTAGAAACAGACATACAAATATGCTTTGGGCATTTTGATGCTTCGTTAGATAGGACCTTGTGTCGAGATGAAGGGGAGAGAGAAGTAGGGAGGTATGACGCAGGCTGGAATCGAACCTGCGTCCTCACGACTCTAAGGAGCCAAGATGGACGTGACCCCAGCGACCGCCTGGGGATGAGATAAGTGTCCCAAAGCAATTTGGAGGGAGTCATGGTTTGACTTTATGCCGTTTATGTGTGATTTTGCGCCGCCTGTGGGTGAAGTGGTGCCAAGCACTTGGCTGGGCACTTATTCGAATTGACGCTGCGACGTCATTAATTGAGCTATCGCCACCAAACTTGGCACACTTCTTAAGTGGGATGTCCCGTATGTGCCTACCTAGTGTCAATGGCCGTGGCACTTTCCGAAGCGGACTTGTGATTGTAGGAATAATGTCCGCTGATTCAAATATTTGTGTTTCCACATAACGCAACCATTTCGTATTCCACTCAATCTCCACATAGCTACTTTGGTCAGGCACGTCCATAGAGCATATGTACCAAATGTGGTGTCATTTGGACCGGTGGTTATTTAGAAGAAGAAGTTGAAGTTCTATCCAGACGGACCTTATGGGTCCAAGAGGTAAAAATGTTCAGCATGTCAAGGCCTACGTGCCAAGTATTTCGAGGTTTTCGTCCTTCGGAGGGGCAAGGCTGAGCGAAATGATACCAAGCGTTTTGGAGCTGAGCTATAAGCTGTAACATTTCATAACAATAACACATTAACCCCAAAGTAACAATACGTATCCACAAATACTCTGTGAAACCTTAATACATGAGAGCCAGAGATACTAGAGAGAAAGCAGGAGACGATAGGCAGACAAAGAGAGAGAGACAGAGAGACAGAGAGACAGAGAGAGAGAGAGAGTGCTGGGGGGATTAGTTCTAAGGGGGGAGGATGGAGAGAGAGATGAGCCAAATGAAGCTGAGGAGTGGGTGGGTAGGGAGTGGGGGGGGGGGGTGGGTGGGTGGGTGGGTAGGGGAGGAGGGAGGAAGCTGCTGACTCATTGCGATCGTCAGGACCAAGCAGCCGAGCTGCAGCGCTTGCTAAGGGCTCCATCACTCCTCCTCTCTCTCACACACACACACACACACAAAAACTCTCTCACACACACACACACACACACACACAGAAACACACACACACACACACACAAACACGCACACACACACACACACGGAAGAACACACACACAGAACAACACACCGAGACACACACGCACACACATACAAGGAAGCACGCACCAAGACACACACACACACATAGACACACACATGGAAGAACACACAAAGACACACTTGCACAAGCACGCTCTAAGATATCAGATACCTGTATATTGTTAAGGCTGATGGGAGAAAGTGGAGAGTGATATAACATCATTGATGTGGTGAAATGACTTTATGCACAAACAACGATGAAAAGCCGCAAAGTGTGTGTGTGTGTGTGTGTGTGTGTTTGTGTGTGGGTGAAGGCTTGTGCATGTGTTTGCAAGTGCACGTGTGTGTGTGTGTGTGTGTGTGTGTGTGTGTAGATAAAAAGCTTAGTGTAAAAATACTCAACACACTTCAAAGCGCTAAACTAAAGCTTTGAGATGACAGAGCAGACAGCAACAGTGGGGCTTAGACTTAAGAAAAAGTACCGACGCCGCACACACACACACACACACACACACACACACACACACACACACACCATCAACACCAGCCCGAGTGTCGGATGGCGGTGCTTGTAATCTCAGCAACGCACTTCTAGCGGAGGCAGTGATGAAACCCTGCGATGCTCGAACTGTAACTCCATGGAAACCCCCCCTCCCCCCTCATCCTCACCCCCATCCCTGACAACCAATCACACTTCAGGCAGTTGAGAAGGTGAGAAGAAGAGGAGCCATGTAATCAGTGGCAAAAACCTACGCTAATCAGTACAATACCTATCAGAATCCGTAAGAGGCCCACTATCATCACGCTGATTACTGCTGTAATCACCGTGAAGGCTAATGAATCCCGCGGATCAAATATCCTCCATTTCAAATAGCGCATTCCAGCCTTAGAGCGCATTTCAGTCTAAAAGCGCACACCGACCTCAACGTTATTTCAATCTAAAAGCGCAGTGGATTTGAAATTCAAGACAAGGAGCAGGAATTTCGGCCGCTGTGTTCACGTATACACGCGCACACACACACACACACACATACACACACACGTAAATATACTGTACATTTGGGAGAAAAATCGCAAATAAGAAGTCACAGTTTTCAAGTGCAAAGCAGCCATTGTAAGTCCTTGTGTCTCTGTCAAGCGTTGTGTTATCAGGTAAACAGGACATGCCTAATAGAAAGTCTATTTACATTAGAATAATTGAAAACATGTAAGTCAACTTAGGTGTCGCAACCTGAACGAATGATGTGTACTGCCAGGTGGTACCGATATGGTGTGTGTGTGTGTGTGTGTGTGTGTGTGTGTGTGTGAGCGAGAGTGCGCATGTGTGCGCATAGTATACGTATGTGTGTGCATATTTGTGTGTGTGCATATGTGCGTCTAATCTGTGCATGCATGTATGTGTGTGTGCATACTGTGTGCATGTCTGTGTGTGTGTGTGTGTTTCTGTGTGTGTGTTTCTGTGTGTGTGTGTGTGTGTGTGTGTGTGTGTGTGTGTGTGTGTATATACATGCATGTGTGTTTGTGTGTGTGTGTGTGTGTGTGTGTGTGTGTGTATGTGTGTGTGTGTGTACTTATGTGTGTGTATGTACTTATGTGTGTGTGTGTGTGTGTGTGTGTGTGTGTACTTATGTGTGTGTGTGTGTGTGTGTGTGTTTGTGTGTTTGTCTGTACTTATGTGTGTGTGTGTCTGTGTGTGTTTGTCTGTGTCTGTGTCTGTCTGTGCGTGTGTATGCGCGTATTGCTATGCGACCAGTCACTGTTAGCTAAACAAGCTGTTTGGTGGAAGATATGATGCAACGCGCTCCGGAAAAAAAAAAAAAAAAACATGACGAGCTCCATTCCAGCGGCAGCAGCAGCAATGACAGACACACGACAGAGACAATGATGCACACGGAAAGACACACACATACACACACATAGACACTCAAAACAACCACACTCGCCAAGCGCTTTCAACAGTACGCCCAAGCATGAAGAGAGACGACACACACACACACACACACACACAAACACCTCATCTGACCATGTAACCATGACAATGAGTTCTGACATGACGTCTAACAGGGAAACAATTGGGAATTAAAGGGTAACTTGGGGATTTTGTCAACCTGGACCCTATTTCCACATCATTTTGGGTCTCAGGGATTAAGGCGGACAACTACTTTTGCCAAGGAGAAGTCTCACTCTGAACTCTCCTTGAGTTAGACTTGGTGAGACACAATAACAAACTGACTGGATCGAACGAAAGGTAAAGACTAAGGTTTTATTTCTCTGTGGGGATCCTTTTCATCATGTTGTCAGACACTTGAAATAACAACATGAGCCTGTTAGTGGCAAAACAAGCACTTCTAGAGGACGTACGTCGACAGGCCACTAACGCCCTATAGTTTTACGGTTCAATACTGGACCGATGGCGGAAAGAACCACGAGACCCAAAACGATGGGGAAAATAGGGTCCGGGTTGAAAAATCTCAAAAATTATCCTTTAAAAGTATGGAGCGATATTTGTGCCAGAATCCTGAGCGAGCAAAGATATATTCTGAGCACACAAGGAGAGATTTTGAGCACAGAAAAACATATTTTGCAAGCACATCAATTATATTTCAAAAAGAAATTACACTTGAGCAAACAAAAACATATTCTGTGTGCACAAACAGGCCGCTGCGCTCGCTCGCTCCCCCCATCCTGCTCTCGCTCAACATCTCTCGCTCTGCGCGCACAGGTTTGGTCTCTCCGCTCGCTCAGCTTGGCACACACGTTACAAATGTGCCACAAAACCAACCAATCAGAGACCTGGCAAAAGTACGTCCTGATTGGCTGTTTGCTCTCCAATTGGATCGCTGGTTACTTTAACCCGGAAAAAACAAAGGAGATCGCATCAGATGGGCTCGGACTGGATGAAGAGGACGTGTTTTAAAACAATTTTCGGTCAGTATTTATTATTATTATGATTATTGTCTGATGTTACAGAACACAAACTTACATGTGGTTGTTGTTGTTCACCTGACATTATCTAAGGGTGCCCAGGACAGAAAGGAAAAGTCTTCGTCAGTCACACAACAGCTAATGTCTCAAAATTAGAGGATATAACGTAAGCCCAGACAACGTGACCCTAACGTTACAACACTATAGTACAAAAACTAACAAGGTAGTTCTGTAACATCAGACAATAATCATAATAATAATAAATACTGACCGAAAATTGTTTTAAAACACGTCCTCTTCATCCAGTCCGAGCCCATCTGATGCGATCTCCTTTGTTTTTTCCGGGTTAAAGTAACCAGCGATCCAATTGGAGAGCAAACAGCCAATCAGGACGTACTTCTGCCAGGTCTCTGATTGGTTGGTTTTGTGGCACATTTGTAACGTGTGTGCCAAGCTGAGCGAGCGGAGAGACCAAACCTGTGCGCGCAGAGCGAGAGATGTTGAGCGAGAGCAGGATGGGGGGAGCGAGCGAGCGCAGCGGCCTGTTTGTGCACACAGAATATGTTTTTGTTTGCTCAAGTGTAATTTCTTTTTGAAATATAATTGATGTGCTTGCAAAATATGTTTTTCTGTGCTCAAAATCTCTCCTTGTGTGCTCAGAATATATCTTTGCTCGCTCAGGATTCTGGCACAAATATCGCTCCATATAAAAGTGGGTGGTGTGAGAGAGCCACAGAGCATCAGCTGTAATAACATGCAGGACATACGAGTGCACCTCCACAGGGTATCTCATTGTTGCTTATTTGAAAGGCAAATTAGAGCAGCCGGCACACTGGTCTGTGTCCCAACACTTCTTAACCTTTAAAACACACACACACACACACACACACACACACACACACACACACACACACATGCTATCTTATACACACATACACACACACATTCATACAAATACACACATGCTATTTTACACACAGATACACACATACACACATGCATGCATACAGACACCCCCACATGCTATTTTACACACACACGCACACACACCCACACACATGCTATTATAAACACACACACCCACACATGCTATTATAAACACACACACCCACACATGCTTTTATAAACACACACACACACATGCCCATGTAAACACGTACACACACCAGGGAATGTCAATGCACACAAACTGACAAGGTCAAGAGTGCCTTTTGTTAAATACCGAGTCGTCAGCAACACACACACACACACACACGCGCACACACACAACAAAAGGTCTTTGTTTCTAACGTTAGGCATTTAAAAAGAAATAACTAATCGAAAAATGAAGGGCGACACATTCATCAGAAGGATAATATCATGAGAAGCAGGGGCGCATGTTTACAACGAGTCTAACGTGGGGTTTGATGTTGAATGGGTTTCTTTATGGGGGGGGGGGGGGGGGTTGCTCACATGGGTATCAAATATCTAAATATCGAAGAAAGCAACCTAAAAAAATGTCTGGGTTGTAGGTGTGAAAATGACCCCAGAAGTGAAATTCAGCAATTCATTCAGTCGTCATTCAGCAATGTGTTGAATCGGCGTCCGCTTCCTATTAACTATGATGATAAGCAGTAGATAAGTAAGTCACGCTTTACGGCGTTGTAAACCTGGACCGGTCTGTTCTGCAAGACCTCCTCTGCAGAACAGACCAGACATCTCTCTACTCCGGCTTGAAAATGGTACACAAACACTTCGGCCGAGCCTTTCGTCTGCTGACGAAATGTTGACCCTCGCTTTAACACCGGGTGTACAAGCTGTACTTTACCCCCTTGTACCGCACAAACCCGAAGCACAATTACCAACATGTTTTTTTTTCAGTTACAAAAAATCGCTGACTACACTACACTTACGCTTTAGCTGGAAATTAAACTCGATAAAAGTCTGGCCTTTATGTCAAAAACCCAGACAGGACTGCCCACCTGCAGAGGTGGGAGGCGAGGGGAGGGGAGGCGAGGGGAGGGGAGGGGAGGGGAGGGGAGGGGTGAGGGTGTCTGGCTCCCACTCGGATGATGTTATGGCTCCTGGTGATCGCTGCTCAATTTGGGGGAGGGAGAGAGGGTGGGGAGGGCGGGGGGGGGGGGGGGGGAAGTGGGAGAGAGGTTGGGTGATGGGGGGGGAGGACCGGCACAGCAGGCAGACGGCGGGCTCAGACCCCCCCCCGCCACCGCCGCCACCACCGCCGGCCGTCCGACATTTTCTGTGTGGCCTCGAGCGACGTGATTTGTATTCGTCTGTGCGGTGTTGCGTCCGGCGCCGAGACGTGCGACGGGAAACGGCTGTAGATGATTGGTGAGAGAGTGTGTGTGTGTGTGTGTGTGTGGGCGTGCTTGCGTAGGCGTGTGTGCGTAGGCGTGGGGGTGTGTGTGACACACACCCACGCCTACGCACACACGCCTACGCAAGGAGGAAGGAGGAAGGAGGAAGGAGGAAAAACATATTTGCTGTTTTCCAGCCAAGCAGACAAGTCATGCCACTGCCGCGGCGAAACTCACGCAGGCGTTCAACAGGAGGAGGCGTCTGAGCCGGGAGTACGTCGGAATCGACTTCACAGATACTCAGGACGGGTTCGCGGTTTCCTCGCCGTGACCCCGGGGCCCCCGAGTCACGGGCTCGGAAAGTCTGAAGTCAAACTCATCGAATCCTTCGTCCTCTTCGTTCGTCGTCCTCCTGCCAAGATGTCGGCTGCCGTGTCTAAACACCCCCCCCACACACACCACCACCACCACCCCCACTTCACCACAACTGGCCAAAAGGTGAAGAAGCAGCGTTTCCCACACGCAGACCTGCCTGGTCATGTAAGTGGAGCGAGGGAGAGAGAGAGAGAGAGAGAGAGAGGAAAGGAGAGAGAGGGAGAGAGAGAGAGAGAGAGAGAGAGAGAGAGAGAGAGAGGGAGGGAGAGAGAGAGAAATGGAGGGGGGGGGAGAGAGAGAGAGAGAGAGAGAGGGAGGAAAGGAGGGAGAGATAGAGGGAGGGAGAGGGGGAGGGAGGGAGGCTGACTGCGTCTTTTTTCCACGTCTCTGAACTCACTCAACACGGGGGTGTGTGTTGTCGTTGAAACGCTGGTGTTTTCTGTGGGAGCTCAGCGAGCACGTGACTTATACATACACACACACACACACACCTCCCTGAAAGCTGGCACCTAAAACGGCAGGGCGTCCACATGCGTGACATCAGGCTACATTGTGTGTGTGTGTGTGTGTGTGTGTGTGTGTGTGTGTGTGTGTGTGCGTGCGTGCGTGTGTGTGTGTGCGCTATTCTCACGACGCACCCAGCGGGTGTGTCTCGCCGTGACCTCACGGCATGAGGTTCCGCCAAACGACCCGCCGTAATTCAACGGGCAGCGTTGGCGTGAATGAGGACCGAACCGGTCCGTAACAGACGGACGGGCGGACGGAGCAACAGACCCTCACAGACCCGCCACACGCGCGTCAGGTGGAGGAGGAGGAGGTGTGTGTGTGTGTGTGTGGAGGTTGTGTGTGTGTGTGTGGGGGGGGGGGGGGTTGAAAAGGTGAGCGAGTCACGTGACGGTCAGGTCCAACGACGTCCGGACCAAAAAACGAGGAGCGGCGGGCGAGAGGAGGACGGACCCCCCCCCCCCCCCCCCAAATAAACCTCAAGACCTGGACCTGGGTCCTCAAGACCGAGACTCCCGTCCCCAGACGCATGCACGCGCACATGCACGCGCAACGGGATTTTATTTTATTTTTTTGCGGTTTTTTTAAAAAAAATTTGCGTAATGGTAGAAAAACACACCAGTGGTCAGGCCTATCGTCAAACACTGCGATTTGTAACAACAATGGCAGCGGTTGGACGAAGAAAGCGCATAATAACATCACCATCATCATAATAATAATCATAATAATAATCATCATAATAATAATCATCATAATAACAGCAGCGCGGTCACGCAGCCTGACGCGTGCACGTCAACATCAGAGCAGGGTTTTCCACTGGACATTCAACACATCGCTTAAGGAGACTTCATATTTTAATAGACATGCAATGCTATGTCACACACACACACACAACAAAAAACCGCATGGATATTACAGGACGCGTCCACGTACCCTCGCGTCAGGCGGTCATCCAGGTGGCTGGCGCTGCGGTGAGAGGGTGAATCCGGCGCTGCGTCCTTATTCCCCGCGTTGTGGATAGGATAGTGAGTGTGTGTGTGTGTGTGTGTATGAGTGTGTGTGTCTGTGCCGGGGCAAGCCTTGGCTGATTGTGAGAGAGCAGGAGGAGGAGGAGGAGGAGCAGGAGGAGAGCGAAAGAGGGAGGGACGGCGCATGGAGGTGGTGGACGGGAGACCGCCGCCGTTTCCCGGGTCATGGGATATGCGTAACCCCGATCAACGCGTTTGGTCCTTGTACCGTGACACACACACACACACCAACCACACACACACACACACACCTATATACACACACACAGACACACACACATAGACACACACACATAGGCCTACTATGTGTGTATCTATGTGTGTGTGTCTGTGTGTATTTATGTGTGTGTGTGTGTGTGTGTGTGTGTGTGTGTGTGTGTGTGTGTGTGTGTCTGTGTCACATACAGAGACACACACACACACACATAAATACACAGACACACACACACACATATATACATACACACACAGACACACACATGCATAGACAGACACACATACATACACAGACACACACACACACCCTTTTTGATTTCATCACCAAGCCCGTAAGAGGTTTGCTTTTCCTGTAATGATCTCCTTTGCATACAGTGATCACAGACTGCAGAGTGAGGCATCAAACAGCCAGCAGCATTAAAGTGGAAATTTCGAGAAGTTAATTAACGACAAAGAGCCCCACGATGTGGTAGAAAATGACCTTTTATATGTATGGGAAACATAATATATTTCAGGGCTTTCAAATGTCACGAATGTGCAATTTATGAAATACACACACCGCACAGCACCTAGACCTGTAGTATACAGCATTAACATTCATGAATTTGATTGATCAACAGTGTTAATTTAATCATGACTACCCCCCCCCCCCCACACACACACACACACACACACACATACACACACACAAACACATACACACACACAAACACACACACCCATTTGAGGCATTTAGGAAAGCGTTTTTTTCACATCTCCATAACTTTACACTGCATTTTCCAAAGACTCAATGGTGCAAGTTGTTCTTCAAACACGTTCAAATCCTTGTGACACACACAATAAACAACTTCATTCATTGTACTAATAGCCTACTTGATTGATCTATGTCACATGTGTATTTGTAGTAGGTTTGCTGTATTTACACACGTGATGTGATACATGTTAAATGCTGAACAACAACTTTCACGCATCAACCGTTTGAGCGAAGGGTTTGACGCAAAGGCATTCAAGATACCTGCTGTTCGTCTCCAAGCATGCGTAGCCCTGTCCATCACTTTGCGGACGGCCAACAGAATCAAAAAAATAACAACACACGTACAAAAACCATCACGTATGATGTGCATATATAGCCTTGTCATATCGCTGTTCTAACATCTCTCCCCTGCGCCTCGTCTCCAAGGGCACCTGCAGTGTTCAAGCTGTAATTCAAGTTACTCTGGCTTACAGCACCTTGCCAAAAAACAGATCTAAAATAAATAACCATCACCTTGATGTACGGCGGAGAGGCGCTTGTTCATCGACACAGACGCTCTCATTGACCCTTTCATTGGCCGAGGGACCACTCTGTCATAAACCACCTCGGACGAGCCCTGTCAGAGTTATGAGGTGTGGGCTGTTCTAGCGGACAACACAGACACTCATCAGAAAACGTGTGGAGATGGACCGCCGAGGGAACTTTGGACCCGAATGAACTGGAGGCAATGACACACACACACACAGACACACACACACACACACACACACACACACACACACACACACACACACACACATACACACACACACACACACACACACAAACCGAACACACACACACTGAACACTGAACGCACCAATACACACACATACACACCGAACACACACACACACACACACACACACACATTGTCTGCATCAACTGTCTGCTGGTGCTGTCATCCTTTGGAGCTCTTTAAGGTCAGTGCTCACACACACACACACACAAACACACATATATGGATTCACACCACCAATTTAATGTTCACGTTTACAGCAAATAAGATGCACAGACATTATTTATATTCATTTTAAATTTTGTCCGTCCCCAAAATGTTTTGTGCTGGTGACAGGGCTAATGACTGGAAGAACTTCTTAGTTTGAGAACCACTGGTCTAGTAGCTGGGCTGCTGCACTCCCAGACCACAGGTACTGCTGTGCACTCACTCTGCAGTCGACCTGTAGGCCTCCTGGAGCAAGATCCCACAAGTCAATTTGGATAACAGCATCTGACAATTGACGAAATAGTAAATATTAAGTACAGGAAAGTGTGCGATGTTGTCCAGACATTGCAGACCAACATCCATACTGAACGTTTCCATCACCTTGTAGGAACATTTCAGGTGTCACGAGACGGGTGGATCTAGCTATAAATTGAGTTTATACATATTGCTTAAACCTGTTGAAGGGGCCAGTTTAGAGTTACATTTACTATTGAACAAATAAGAGGATGAATAGTCGATGCCCATAGGGTAGTTATTTTGTGTGTGGACGCAGAGCAACAGTTTCCATTGTCGAGGTGACATTCCTCTCGGTTGTGTACCAGACAAAGAAGCTGTACAGATGAGCCTTTCCCTTCTGTTAGTCCTCCACTGCGGCCATTTCATTTCAAACGTGTACAACGCAGTCACACCCAAGCAGCCTGCTTTCCTCCCTGTGTGTGCATTGTGTGCGTTGTGCGAGGCTGGTGTGAAACGATTGCAGAGCGGGCTTTCGTAAAGAAGTGAATCACGGTCGCTTTTGAAAAGACTCAAAGGAGAGCTCCGGCATCCTGCTAGCCCCCCCCAACACACCCCCACGCTCCTTCCTCCTCCGAACCGCCTCCCTTCCTGGCTGACGTGGGCCCGGGACTAGGCTGCTCTCCTCCCCGCACCCTGTTGGCCACAACCATACCGATGACCTCACCCGGACACGGATGACCCCCCATCGACACAGCAGGGAGGCCGAAGGCCACATGGAAACATAGCGATTAACCACTGTTTGAGAAACACATTGAATCATAAGCACTCACACAAGATAATAACACACAGGTTTTGTTTTTCTTTGTTGACATTGCGCAGTACGCATTTCATAATGCATTTCTTAATTGAGGAAATTTCAGGAATAGATTATCTTTGCAAGGTTTGCACCTTTGGAAGTTTGCAAGGATAAGATTTGGCAGAATACTGCCCCCTATCGGTGGGCTAAAGCAATTTCAACAACATCTGTGACACTTAGGCCTACAGTATGCCATTATACTATGAGCAGCTGTAAACAACTGTTCACATTATGGGATGGTATGTTCAATATGCACGCCGTATGGACTGGAGGCGAGGTTTGGGATGCGAGATGTTTCAGATGGCGATGGGTGTGACATGACAGCTGAAAGATAAAGCGAGATACAGCTCATGTACTGGAAGAGGAGTGTCTGGTAGAAATCCAACAGCTGCTTTTTCAATCATTTATATGAAATTAATGAAGACTAAACTCCATGATGAATACAACATGATAACAACAACAGACCTGTCCTCTAAAGCTGCTTCCAGTCATTTTTGCTCGCCCCACTTTGTTTTGCATAAATTGTGTCGTTCTCATGCATTGAGATCTCTAGCGATCCCCCTCCGCGGCCGTTCGTCTCTCGTTCGGCCAATAGAAAAGCGCAGCTCTGCTCTTGGCTCTCCTGCGGCTGGACCCAGAGAGCTTGTCGGTCCAGATACTCTCCAGGCACTCGAGAGCAGCCGCGCAGAGCGCTGCAGCTGTGCAGGAAACCAACGCCTCTGCAGCAGCAGCAGCAGCAGCAGCACGTGTGGCCATAATAACAACAGCCCCCCCCCCCACCCCCCCCATCTTCTCCATGTGAAGATATTTCCTTGAGACGTTTCAGTTTTTCCCCTAAAATGACGTCCACACCATAGAGACCACCATAGAGTTAACTAGTGACAAATGCAGCTGTTTATTCATTTTTATTTGGTCATTTAAGACCGTATGGTTGTACTTGATGATGTATTTGTTGATTGTCAGAAAGTTATTGGATTTTATTGTGTTTTTATAATAGACTTTTCCACAAACTATTTTCTTCTCTTTGTCAGATGTTGTATTTGGCAGGACTCTGAACTGATTGAACACTATAGATACATCGACACCATTCTCCCCTGTTGCCTTGCCCCATATCATTATCAAGATATTTTAAATATGGGAGAGAGACACGTCTGCCATAAGGGAAGCGCCAGAGGGCTGTGAGCCCGGTCACGCCCACCGCTGTCAGTATGATTTCTTGGCTCACAGCAAGCGATGATGACGACGAACCGGAATGGGTAGTGGCTGGTGCACGAGTCAAGAGAAAGCATGAGATAAGTGGCAGTTCAACCATAAACTAAATCCTCATCCTCCTATATACGATCTGCTGTATCTGGCAACCAAAAAAATAAAAAGTCTGGGGGAAAAAAAAAAGAAAATATACAAGCGACGACGGTACATTGTGTCTCTTTCAGGCCTACTTGTGCTAATGTACTGACTAATGGTATTCAGGCATCAATAATGCAGTAGTAATGTTATGAGGTTGTGATAACTGGCCTATGATTGAGAATTAGTACGGTAAGGCTGGTCCCTATTGGGTCGTAGTCATGCACTAAATGTAATATAAAGGTTGTTGACAAAGCAATAATCATATTCCCAAATGTGTCCTTCACTTATGTCAGTGTCAACTGTATTTTTCATTTGAAAACGAATATTGTTGGGTAGAAACCACCTTATCCCAAGACTATGGGACTATAGCATCTACTTCTGGATACACATCATACTTACTGACACTTACTGACACAAAACGTGTACATGATATAGTACAATTAGTTTTGATAGTTTTACATTAAATTTACATAAATGTTGTGTAATGTTGAATGTAAATCTTCTGAACTGCTGTTAGAAACTAGGGACTGTATGCTTTTTGTCCACCACTGCTTCTGCCCCACCCTAAGCTCTCTTTAACAACAGTAAATAGCCGCATAATCCACATAATAACGGTCTCTAGCATATGTGTCAACGTTAATCTTGTTTAGGATGAGATTAAGCTGACCAAACTGGATCGGAGACTAAGCCTGAGAACACAGTCTCATAAATCAGTTCTGGGCTTGAAGGTGAAATTATGTTTTTGATGTGGCAATTCTATTTACATTTCGTCATCCGGGAGACGCTTTGATTGAAAGTGACTCACATGTAAAAGGCTTATAACTGTCAAACGATACAACCAAACTGGAGAAACTACAAAAGTTCAAAGTACTGCACAACCAAGTCTCTAAAAAACTATTTGAATGAGTGCAGTACCAATATTTGCATAGTGCCAATCATGGTGGCCCTATGCAACAGAGGCAATGTGGTATGAAATATATTTCATGTTATATGAAACTGTATGTGAATCTGTGCTTTGGAAAGTGTGAATATTCTGCCAAAGGTTACAGCGTAGGTGGTTCATATTATACGACTGATGTAACATTTGATGCAACATTATAGAGTAACATGGCAACACGCAAGCGCAGTTACTAGTGGCGTGTGCTATTATTAGTTTCTTTGTTGACCTAATGGCAGTTTTTGCCCAGCAGTTTGACAACTGAAAACCCAGCACAGAAAATGTATTTGAATCTTTTCTTACTGTATTATTATCCACACAGGAATAGTGAACTGATTCCAACCGTCAAATTCAACCTGGAGTTTAAACTCGTTGAATCTGAGAGTTAATGCCAAATCGGGTTGCTTTTGGAGATACATGTTGGAAAAGTATTTGGCTAAAAGAAATATTTGTGGCAGAGAAACATGCTGAAAATGGCATTGGAGGGCTTCCTCCTAATTATATCTCCACTAGGAAAAAAAACAACAAAAGACAGAGAGAAACACAGGACCAAATCACAAGGTAGTCATTTGTGGGCCGAGGCCTAATGTACATTTTATTGAGCCTGTAATCCATAGGTCATCCGCTGAACCTCTACGGAAATGCATTCGAATTTCAGACATCGTTGACATGGACTAGAGAAACGTTAACACTGACAACACCGAATCGACTGCCATGCCTCCGTTTGGAAAAAGTAGCCGTGCTTTCCGCAATGAAGGTACACTTTTACCATGGCTGCTAAGAGGGCTGTCTGTTGCAAGAGTGGGGTTCTGTGGTATTGTGGCTTTCACCGATCAGTAGGCACTCAAATGTCTGGTTTGGAAATGAACCTGGCCGGGTATCAAGCATCGGCATGGAATATAGACATAGAAAATTGCTGATCTTGTCGTTGATGGTCCAAGACCACTAAGTACAGAGTGACCAAGTGTATTGGGTGTGTTATTAAAAAATGATTCATGGAGTGATGAATGGATAAATGGTTGGACAGATGAACAGATAGATGGATGGATGGATGGGCGGGAGGTTGGATGGATGGATGGACAGATGTAACGGATGGATGATGGATGGGCAGACGGATGGGTGGATGAACAGATGACTGGAGCAGAGGACATGGATGCGGGCCCAGCGCCACAGCTGCATGATGCTGGGAGCCTACAGATAGTCCTTGTCTCTGGGCCACATCTATGCTCCTTTTCATGCCTCTCTAAACACTGCGCCATTGATCTGGGGCCCCACAGTGTCCACTACACCAAAACAACCCTGGTTCCTCCCCACTCCAATAGTAGTCCAAAGAAAAGACCAAAACAAGGCTTCGAAAAAACCTCAACGATATATAACCTTGTTCCACCTTGGTAGCTAAGGTACTAGAGGTGTTACTGTAAATGTGAACATGAACTGGTAACATAAACTGCAAACCCCCTATGTTTAGTATAATGTATATTGAGGATATTCAGTTGGCAGAGCCTCTTACAGTAACTGAATATCCTCCCACTCAGATCCTGTAAAACACGGCTGCTATAGGATCTGATCGAGAGGTCTGCCACTCTCTTCCTCTCCGTCTCCCTCTTCCTCCCTCCTTCTCCTCCTCTCTCTCTCCTTCTCCTCTCTGTTTATTTTTAAAACTTTCTCCTTCTACGTTTTTTTTTTGCCCTCGCTTATCACACCACACACTCCTTCGCCTCTCCGCTTGAGTTTGCCCGCTCACTCACTTACTCTCTCTCTCTCTCGCTGTCTCCCTCTCACTCACTATCTCCACCTCCGTCTACCTCCCTCTCCTTCTCTCTCTCTCTCTCTCTCCCTCTACCCATCTCTCTCTCTCTCTCCCTCTCGCCACCTCTCTCCCTTCCTCTACCTCTCTCTCTCTCTCTCTCTCTCTCTCTCTCTCTCTCTCTCTCTCTCTCTCTCTCTCTCTCTCTCTCTCCCTCCCTCCCTCTACCCATCTCTCTCTCCCGCCACCTCTCTCCCTCCCTCTATCTCTCTCTCTCGCTCTTCCTCCCTCCCTCTACCTCTCTCTCCATACCTCTACCTATTCTCTCTCTCTCTCTCTCTCTCTCTCTCCCTCTCCATCCCTCTACCTATTTCTCTCTCTCTCTCTCTCTCTCTCTCTCTCTCTCTCTCTCTCTCTCTCTACCTCTCTCTCTCTCTCTCTCTCTCTCTCTCTACCTCTCTCTATCTCTCTCTACCTCTCTCTCTCTCTCTCTCTACCTCTCTCTACCTCTCTCTCTACCTCTCTATCTCTCTCTCTCCCTCCCTCTACCTCTCTCCCTCTCTCTACCTCTCTCTCTGTGCAACAGGAAGCTATGGTCAGCTTGCGTGGGGCTGCCTGTAATGCCCGATTAATATTCACCGGGTCCCTCCAGAGTTAGCTCTCCATACAGTCTCAGGAGAAGAGAAGCTGAAGGCACATCAATAAGAGACATACGCTGTAGTTAGGATCCCGGCGGACGCCTCTTGTTTAATGTCCTCTACACCCCATGATTTACCACCGCCCGCAACACCTTTAGCTGATGATCCCGAGTGTCTCAGGAGATTTCAGATCCTGCACAAATCAGGAGTATTAAATATCCTTCATTTTGATTAGAACACATTCCATAATAAAAGAGTGAGGGCAGGTCATGTTGTGGAAATGGAATAGTAGCCCAGAGGGAAATATTTAGCTTCTCTATTTATTCAGTTTTTGTTTGTGTGTGTGTGGGTGGCACCTTGGTCATCACCAAATCCATCTATCTGAAAGGACCTTGGAACAGTGTGTGTGTGTGTGTGTGTGTGTGTGTGTGTGTGTGTGTGTGTGTGTGTGTGTGTGTGTGTGTGTGTGTGTGTATGTGTGTGTGTGTGTGTGTGTGTGTGTGTGTGTGTGTATGTGTGTGTGTGTGTTTGTGTAGCTATGTAGATACAAAAATAAGGCTGACTAGGCCTTTACTGACTGAGTTGCCGAATACTAAAATTACCAAACAATGGAAATCTGATGGAAGCGCCAGCTTGCCACCAACATTTTAACAGATTTCCACACACACGCACACACACACACGAAGAAATGAAGCACCGTAAAACCATTTAAAAAAAGGCCCATGCTACATTAGAAGGGTTTGTAAGACGAGATCTGCGGTGATTATTTTAGATGAGGGGTAACATGAGCTGTCTGCTTGTCTTCAAACAATCAAGATCTCATAAAACGTGTTCACGAGTGCCTCAGAAACTCAGATAAGATAAGACGAAGCTGAGATTAAATTAAATGATAAAAAATGATACCCTGAACTACATTTAAGTTAATTAAGTAAGAGACAATTGTGATTCAATTTTCAGAAAGAATACTGTTGAGAAGAGGGGATATCTAAGTTGCAGCTCGGAAAAAAGAGAAAACACGTTCAACATACTGTGAGAGGGAGCCAGTTCTGCTCTAGCTTATTTCAACATTTCCAAACCTCAAAATCACGTCCTTCTGTCGCTTCAGATGACCTCGCGCATCAACCTTATCAATGTTTAACTTTAAGCTTAACTTTAGTATTCATTGATTTTGCACCAATCTCGCAAAGTAACTGAGGGGAGCAGTTCAATATTTGATTGCAGCAAATGCAGGACAATGCATGATGTATAATGTAAAAGCATTTCCAGAGAAGATATATTTATTTGCCGAGGCAGAGTCCATCAATTTATCTGGACTTGAAAAGGGGGACTCCACAAATAATACGCCCTAGGTCAAATGCCCTATTTATGGCAGACCTTCAATTTCCTTTCTTGCTTTTTAATTATGAATGTTAATTTAGCTTCATGGTCATTGAAAGAAATATGTGTATCTAAAAAGTGTCAATAGGCCTACATGTAGGCTATACATATTACATATGCCTACCTGAATCTTTATTGGCAACCTGTATAACCTTTCAACTGAAACTTTTCTCGTATATAAACATCAAAACATGAATCTCACATCTCTCATCTCTCAGTGATATTAGTGAAAGCGTTCATTACTAGCATGTAGCCGGAGCCTGTCAGGTCACATGAAGCTTAGCGGTCAGCTTGTCTAGGATGCAACCAGGATGCAACCAGGACGCAACGCGGCGTCATGGCACATTAGATCAAGACCCATGGTGACATGACATCCAAGGGCTGGATGACACACACGCACACACACACACACACACACACACACACACACACACACACACACACACACCACCAGATTTCTGAAATGAAAAACAAGGACATTTGTAGTTTGGCGGTCCATATATCAAAAAATATCTGTTATTATTCCTGAAATAATAAAAGGGGATATATTTACATTTTGCCTATTCTTATCATGGTAAATGAAGAACTGTAGTAAAATATTGGGCAGTACATCTGTGTTTTAAGCTTTGGTAAAGCAGCCAAAAACAATCCACAGTAGGCTACTCTAATAGGGAACCGTTCTATATTTTATTGATAGCCCATTCTTCATGCCTGCTCATGGTTTTACGTCGATAGATAGACCCCCAGGTAGCGAGGTCGTGTCACAGCCTAGCAGATAGACACGAGACTAATTAGCAACTGTCTCAAAATGAATATTCATGAGCAAGCTAGAACATTTGCCATTTCAAAATCTATAAATATGTTTGAAAAATCCTATTTTTAAGAAATGGGGACATTTCCGGAGACAGCTCCAGTCGGGGACAGACCACCAGCAAAAACAGGGGATGTCTGGTCAACCACACACACACATACAGATAGCACCTTCATTGAGTTTTTTTAATTTTTCATCTACTTTATAGCTACCTTTGTTTTATGTTCATAACATGCTGGAAGACTGTGAAAAAGCACTGTATTCAATGTTATTTAGCATGGTCAAAAGTAAGCCTTTAAATGCTGCCTTGTCTGTCAGCATGAAAAGTGAAAGCATTGCCCAAACTCTAAAGTACGAATAAAGAAGTGTGTGTGGGGGGGGGGGGGGGGGGGGGAGTGATAAAGCAGAAGTGTGAGACATTGTCTGTACATATGGGAATGTCCACCATTATGTGCAGTGGCAGAACTCACTTCCTGGTGGAGAGTAAATTAGTCACCATGTGTCTTCTGCCTCTATGAATATCCACACTGCCTGCCTGGAGAAAAGAGTCACAGATCAGAGACGACCGCGTCAAGATCTGGTTCTGCATCTGGTTCAGGTAATCACTGCCTTTACTGCTCCATAATTAAACCACATTCATTGCATTGTCGTGTGTTCTTGTGTAGTGTTAGGCGTTTGGTTTTTATTATACTATTACAATGACTTGTATTTTTCTTTTAAGGTGTGCAAGAATAATGTTCCTTAGCATCTACTCATCATATCCAGATGAGGAGATATAAAAAGGTCCACTTGAGTTAGTTCTTCTGTGTTGGAAAAGCCACAGTGTGTTTGTTTACTTGCTTGTTTGTTGAAGATGAAGAGTCTTCTGCCTGAAACATGTAATGACATATAGATACTGCATGGGATTTATGTGTTGCTAAAGTAAGTATATTTTCCAAATAGTAGTAAATAAAAGGGCTTTTGTTTGATGGTAAATGCCAAAATACAAAGTAACTTTCATTTGTGACTAGAAGTTTTGTCATAGTTTACACACCTTGATCACATGTCTGTGATTTCCAAAGTTGAATTACTGCATACCTTGGTTCTTTCTCATTCCAACCTGTTGGCATCAGATATATACACCAAAACAAATGATACGCTCAGCGGCTACATATAACATATTGAACACATTTTATTTTGTTTTAACGTGTGTAAATTAAATTTGGGCCAAAACCAAGATTGTTTAAAATATCTCATGAACACTGGCGGTCATGTGATGGTCTGTGTGGAACCGCAACAAAGTTAGGCAACCTTTAAAATGCCCATTTTCTGCACACTAGTCAAATAGTCAGTCATGAAAATACCCAAACGGCAGCGGGACAAATCCAAAAGCTGACTTTTTCCAGCAGACGTTAATCTCAATGTAATTTAATCAAATGCCAGTTGGTCTGCTGACTTGTCATGGGTCATGTGACCCAATGAGGAGTACTGAGAGGCTGCTCCTTCGCAAGGCCTCGCCTGGATTTCAGCTGCATTGTTTTGGTGAAGACCCCCAAAATTCACCAAAAGAAAGCTAAAACCCCCTTTTTTTTGTACCAACGTTCATGCAAAATGTGTTGCTTTACAGAAGAACATTTCACAACAACAATGACATGAATACTAACACCTGAACTACAGAATAAATAGCACATAAGAAGAGCATCATAGACAGCAACGCAACAAGGCCGCCTCGGACACGGCTTCTCCTAACCTGTTCGACCTGAAATGTACACAGGAACTATTGTACCGGTGCTCAGAGGCACTTCATCTGTTCCTTCCTTTGAGAAAGAGGAAGGAGCATGTTCATTTGTTGAAAATAGTTTCTACAATATGTGATTGTTCATTCAATCGCAACTTTGATTTAGCACACCCTTACGTGTCAACCACCACAGCAGGAGCCTTCAAATCCATCTATGTAAAATAGAGAGCGCAGCACTGTGTACGCCGTTCTCCCTGTTGCACTGCTGTTGTTGTGTGTCTTGACACTGTATTCTTCTAGGGTCAAGATGTTCCCATGGCGATGGCTGGCTCTGCTAGCTCTCATCCCGCTGTCCCTGAGCGCCAACGCAGGGGTCAAGCTCAAACTGACACAGAAAGGACTTGAATTCGGTAGGTTAGAGTCCCCAACGTCGCCCGTCCACCTTTACAGAAGTCGCTGTCCCCGCCAAAGTGATGCATAAGTGATAAGTAACATGTACGCCTCATAACATCGGCAGACCTCGTCTTCCTTTCCATTTCTAGGCAAGGTGCTCATCGTGGGATCTCTGCAGGAGAAACTGAAGAGCATCAAGGTGCCAGATATTTCGGGGAAACAGAGGGTCGCGCCCATCGGCAAGGTCCAGTACAGTTTGTCAGCGTAAGCAGGATACATACGTTTGTTGACATTTTTTTTGTTTTTTCCATTTGAACCACCATTTTTCCGCCCGTTACCATTACAGGATCGCTGTTGGGAGACCGGCGCCTATTGTCAATTGCGTTTGTGCAGCCTTTAGTTAGCCCCCAGTTCCAATCTCAAAGTCTCAAAAGGGCTTCACAGGCCCACGTTTTACCTTTCCCCCTAACCCCACAACACCGTGCCGCTGCAACAGATCCTTTGTCAATGTCAAGAGCTGCTTTTCTTTTCGCCTGTAACCGATCTAGGATTGTTGTGAGACAAAGGCAGTCATTTTCCTCTTTTCTTCTGGTGTATTTCAGAATGCATATTGTGAAACTGGGCTTACCCAACTCGGCGATGGCTCTGGAGCCAGGGACGGGCATCACCCTGTCCATTAGTAACGCCTTCCTCAGCCTCCATGGAAACTGGAGGGTGAAGTACTTCAAGTTCATGTAAGTAGGACAACTAGCAGCGGATAATAGACGGGGGTCGTTTGTCTATCGTTTCCTATCGGGTAATTTAGTCATTTAGCAGATGCTTTCATCCAAAACAGTCGATCTTACGATACACGTCAATCTTAAGATACGGGTCATTAAGGAAGGGGGTCAGGGCATCTTGCTCAAAGAGGCCTACACGTAGAGTACGGACAATGGGGTTCAAACCCATAACCTTTCGGCCGGGAGTATCTCGTCACTATCTGATACGACACTAGACAATCCTGTACCCTCATCTCATGCCAAAAAAAACAAACATGTTCACATACTTTAGGATATTTTAACATGTTCACATATCCTACGGGGTAATAAGCAGACATTACACTTTTGATCATCTGATCTGTTAAAAGATATACCCTGCCCCTCATTTCAACTTCCTTTCAACAACATAACAAATGACCCACTTCTTTTTCCCTGCCCCCTCCTGGTTCTGAACAGAAAGGACAGCGGCTCGTTCGACCTGGGGATCAAAGACCTGGCCATCACCACCCGTATTTCCATCCGCAGCGACGAGACCGGCCGTCCGGCCGTGGCGGCGGTCAGCTGCACCTCCACACTGGGTGGGGTGAGCATCAAGTTCCACGGAGGTGCCAGGTGAGAACCAACGCAGGTTATGTTTTGATTGGCTCAATGGTTTTTGGAATGCAAAGCCGCGAGAGCGTAGTGCTTTGAGGGGTGTTTGGCTCCCCGGCCGAAAGGTCCCGGGTTCAATCCCCAATGTCTGCAGCCTAATCTGTAGAGTCCTTGAGAAAGGTTCCCCCCGACCCCTAGGTGTGCGTCAATGACCCGTGTTTGAGTTCATTGTAAGTTGCTTTGCTATTGAGATAGCAAACGGTGAATAGAAATTCACCGTAGCTGGGTGGCACCGGTGTGCATCATGGACATGGTCTGGTCCAAACCCACCGAGCCCATGGCCGTGTTTCAGGGATCATTGAGAAGCCAACATTGCCTGTCCTGTATGGACTGGATGGAGGGATTTACTATGTCTTCCCTGTAATGCAATGCTTCTGTTAATCATCCGGACCATTTTTTTACTTTCCAGCTGGCTGTACAATCTTTTCAACGACTTTATTGAGAAGAGCTTACGCACCTCATTACAGAAACAGGTGAGACCGGCGTTTCCTTGTGGTCTCCGTCTTAACAGGGAAGCAAATTGGAAAGTGTGACCATCCTCACAAGTAGACTGACGAGATCACAAACGACAGTGGTCTTCAAAATAAATAGCCACTAGATAACGCTTTCCAGACCCAATCTAAACCGGATGTTATTACATTAGAAGTCACAAGTTTTGTTGTTCTTGGTAAATTAAAGTTTTTTTTGTTTTAGCTCTGCCTTAGCTTTTGCAAATGTAATAGCCTCAGGTTCCAGAAGATGGTATTTGACACAAAGTACCACTAATTATAATAACAATAAATAAATAAATACATATACACACACACACACACACACACACACACACATATATATATATACTAATACACACACACACACACACACACACACAATCCTGAGACAATAAAATGCAAGATGTATGCTCTTTTGCGTTGCAGATATGCCCTCTGGTGGCAGAATCGGTATCCAACATGAACCTTTACCTGAAAAGCCTCAACGGTAAGCTATTCATGAAATGTCAACAATGACAACTACGACACATGTGACTGTTGTTGAGTGATGTGAATGTTTGTTTCTACTGCAGTCGTGGCCCCGGTGGACAAGTATGCAGAGATCGCATATCCCATGGTGTCCTCACCGGAGATTTCAAAGTCCTCCATAGGGTTTAGTCTGAAGGTGAGGTCACCCTGGTTCGGTCTCTGTGGCTTTATAAAAAACTCATTTAATCAAACATAGCAAGCTTGCCAGACTTCCCAGATAGTTTGGATTAATAGGCGAGAAATATCCATATGCTACACATTCACACGAGTGGGTAAAACTATAAATTTCCAGAAGCATAACTCAGCAGAATATACATATTGCCTCTCCACTCCACCACCACCTCCACCTCCACCTCTCTACATGGAGGACACAGCAGTATAAAAACACGTGTCTTCCCTCCCATGTCTCCGCAGGGCGAGTTCTACAACATCGGCCACCACCTGGAGCCCCCCTTCGCCCCGGCGCCCTTCTTCCTCCCCAACCAGGAGCAGGCCATGCTCTACATCGGCATCTCCTCCTTCACCGCCAACTCCGCCGCCTTCGTGTACAACCGGGCCGGCGCCCTGAGCCTCAACATCACCGACGACATGGTGAGGCGACGATGAGAGGCTGTTAAGTCTGGGGAGGGGGGATTTGGGAAGTTTTTGTTTTTCTGGGAATTGTGGGTCAAGGGAAGTGGTCGAGGCTTTTTTTCCGCGTAGATGACATGGAATTAACGTGTGTCTTGGTCTCCACAGATCCCGGCAAGTTCTCCTATTCGACTGACCACCAGAACGTTTGGGGCATTCATCCCTCAGGTGAGAGGAGAACCGCACGACGTTAGGAGGTCTCTACTTTCAACGCGTTTTTATGCGTCATGTCGGTCATTTGTCATGCCAACATTTGTCGTTTTTCCAGATCGCCAAGCTGTTCCCGGGTCTGAAGATGGAGCTCCAGGTGCAGACGGCGAAGGACCCCCTGGTCACCTTAGAGGCCAACAACGTGACCCTGGGGGTCATCAGCTCCCTCACAGCCTACGCCGTCCAAACCAACTCCTCGCTGTCCCCCCTGTTTGTGCTCAACATGGTATGGTTTGTGTGAAAAAATGAACACGTGCAGCGGCTGCTGACGGGTCGGATTTGAGTCCAGTTTGAGTCCAAACGCCAAAAAAAAAAAAGTTATGGATGTGTTAGGTAGTGGGAGATGACATTACCTGGCTACCTAAGGGTTACATTAAAACTAAAACTTTAGTTA
The DNA here is from genome assembly GCA_030340625.1 of Merluccius polli. Taxonomy (NCBI): domain Eukaryota; kingdom Metazoa; phylum Chordata; class Actinopteri; order Gadiformes; family Merlucciidae; genus Merluccius; species Merluccius polli. The sequence continues at coordinate 27,454 of JAOPHQ010000011.1, forward strand.
ATATGAATGAGTGTACTAGCAAAAGTTCAAGTTCAAAGAACTGTATTATCCCCGAGGGGGAAATTATTTCTGCAGCAGAAGCAAAATACAACAGTTTATACCCAACACACATCCACATTTAAAAAGACTGAAGAGAAAGGCCTGCCACCGACAGGAGTCACATCATCATTTAACCTTGACAGTCAGTGGTTTAGCAAGTTTAGCAATTGAACGGCCAAAGCAAAAGGCATGAAGGACTTCCTAGTGTGCTTAGTTTTCCCCTTGGGCAGTCTATGATCTTGCTGGCCACTCTCACAAAGCTGCCTAGTCTGTTCCTATTACAGAGACTCACATTTCCAAACCAGGCCACCATACAGAAGGTAGTCCCTGACTCAATAAAAGCCTTTTATTGAATCATTGAATTATTTTTATAGATGAGATCCAAAACAGGAGAAGATGATGACCTTTGGCATTGTTGAACTATATGCTTCAAGAACGTCCCATCTGTTGTCCCCCCAATAGGAGGCGAGTGTCAGCGCACGAGTCTACGTGACCGGAAAGAGAGTGGCGGGAGCCATCACCCTAAACGAGTTAGTAACAATTCAAACAAATCATGCCAACTAATAACCAGCCACAGATCCGGTTTCATCACATTCTTGTTCACAGGATGGACATGTCTCTGGTGAAAAGCTACGTTGGGGACTTCGAGGTAAGAGGACCAAGCTGTTCATAAAATAATGACATTTGGAGGCTTTTTTAATCTGAAGCGTCTTTATAGTGGGGTGGTCCCAGTGGGAAACAAACTCTTAATCCTGGCAGTGTCAAATGCCATGCGCTACACGGGACCAATGAGAATGAGTCATGCTTCAACCACACTAGGCTTGGACACACGGAGAGAGATGGGTTACAGGTCCTAGATATGCCCATCTGGAACATGGTCACTAACCCTCTGTAACCCCTGCAGGTCAGATCACTTCACAACATCTTCCAAATGGTCCTTAAGATGGCGGTGATACCAAGAGTTAATGGTGAGAACTGCAATCACTCATTTGTGTTTTTACATGACATTAATGCATTGGTAGAGCAGAGGGAATATCATTTATAATATCCATACTGTAAAGACTGGATAGTCTGGGATTTTAATAGATTTTAAATGTTTACTTTCTGTTTTTCCATCTCGTTATGAAAGTATGTTTTCTGATCTTCGACTGCTCTAGTTGAATGTATTTTATGCATCATCAATAGTTAACGTGCATCAAATCAAACATATACATCACTTCTCACGGAATACCGATAATGTTCCTAGTGTTTATACACTTGATACTCACCTTTCCATGTGAATCAGTGTTTTAATAAATAATCTAAAAAAACACCACTCCCAACATAATGACTATTACTGCATTACTGATAATGATCATCTTTTCCCTCCACAGATATGCTCCAGAAAGGCTACCCTCTACCCAGCCTGGGGAAGCTCAGCCTGGTGAACACCCAGCTGCAGGTCCTGAAGGTCAGACAACCTCCAGCCAAACATCCACACTTTACACACTACCCGTCATATGATCCCACACATGGGCTTATTCACCCAACGGCCATCTTGGTTCTAAACACTAGCTGGGTGGATTCTTAGTTCCCCCGCACAGCTATCCTTTAGAACCAGGACGGATCCAAGATGGCCACTAGGTGAATTAGGCCCATGGTGGACACGGGTTACAGCTGTACTCATGAGGAGTGCTTTTGTGACATCATGAGCCCTTACCTGCTGCCTCACAATAACTTTGCTTTTTTGTGTTTTGGTCCAGGGCTACATGCTGATCGTGACAGACCTGAATTTTTCAAAATGATAGTTCCTGAAAGACACAACTAGGACACAACAGATCAACCAAGACAACCATGTCCCAGAACAAGGCAGAAATTAAACTTGAATTCCCATTTTGATCTGGGACCTATAGGCATACCTTTTTCGGTTTGTACTCACTTTCTCCTTGATGTGGTTTGAGGGCTCGTTTTAATTTTGACAACTTTGACACAACTTTGTAGTTTTGTATGTTTTTAATGCGCACTGTTAACTCCAAGAACAAAAAAGCTGTTTCACTTTAAATATATCAATGTTTCAATATGTACAATACATGACATTCCCATTAAATACATTTGCATTTTTGAATCATTTTTGTCCTTAATGGCTGCATTATCCATATGGACATTAGACCAGGTCTAGAAGCTTCTAGTGTCGAGCTGTTGACCAATCAGATTCTCCCGTTGTACTGGGCAGTCACTCAGAGAGCTGAGGCTCAGAGCCCGCCCCTGTAGACTCTGGGAGTTTGCCGACAGTATCTAGAAGACACAAAACACTAGCGGTTAGGAATAAAATCCTTGAATCAAGTGCAATCTAATAACATCAATTTACAGAGTCAGACCGTATTGTGGTTTTATGATACAGTACATGTAAAAGCCCAACTAGGGACAAGAGTTGAAAATTAGCAATAGCTATAAACTGTGCAGCACATCAATTTCATGCTCTATTGGAAGTCTGTTAAATTGCATCATGCCTATCAAAAAGAGAGAGAGAGAGAGAGAGAGAGAGAGAGAGAGAGAGAGAGAGAGAGAGAGAGAGAGAGAGAGAGAGAGAGAGAGAGAGAGAGAGAGAGAGAGAGAGAGAGACAGAGCCATACCTTCACTAGTACGTAGTCTCCCGCTTTGACCGCAGCAACACCAGAGTCTAGAGCATCAACCCTGATGTCCGCTCTGGGGAAAATCACCTTCACGTTCCCATCGCTCCTGCCACACAAGTCCTGGGCTGATCTCTTGCTTTCCTGTACAAAAGACACAAAATCGGCCAATACCAGATATCAGCATGAATATGGCTGATATTAAGTAGAGTTTTGTAGTGGCATTTCATAAAAAAACTAAATACTGCCCCATGTGGCTGTCATGACAATGATGCTCACCAATAGTAGCTTATGAATATCGGTATATCGGCTAAGCAGGTGGGCCGTGGCTGCAGTACTCACCCCCTCCACTAGAACAAGCTGGGTGGTGCCGACCAGGGCGCTGTTGACCCTGGCCGCCTCCTCCCTGAAGGTGGAGATGAGCTCCTCCAGCCGCCGCTGCTTCACCTCGCTGGGCACGTCGTCCCGGAGCGCGTGGGAGGCGTGCGTTTTCTGAAAACGGACACACATGTTGACATCATGTCTGTCTTCCAAGGCGACTTAATGATTTATAAATATATGTAATTAAAGCTGCTGTGGGCTAAATTTGAGTTGCAAAGAGCGCAAGATTAAGAAACAGGTAGCTGAAGGATGGCTGTTGCATTTCTAACAAATTACTGCTCTTAAATCTTACCTACAGCATCTTTAAGTAGGTAGGGGTTAGGCATCTTTAAGCAGGTAGGGGTTAGGCCTCTTGCTCATAGGAAGCCTACCGGTGGACTTCAGACATTTCGGTCTTCGAACCCAGAACATTTTGGCTCAGTCAAACATTACTATTATGAATTTCCCCCTGTATGAATAAAAGTATTCTGAATAGACTATCCTGACTTCAATGGGGAAAAAAACGATCAAGCTCAATGTGGTTTTTAATTAAATACCCAAACCATTACACTCTCCTGTCCCCAATATTTAATAGTGAGCGTTTATAGGCTGAGGCTCAGTGATGTAGATATCCGCGTATACTCACCTTTCTCATGCTGTAGGCAAACAGGAAGCCCACATTGTAGCCCACCTCCCTGATGAGAGAAAGAGTCTGTAGGTGGTCTTCCTCCATCTCCCCGCAGAAGCCTGCGATGAAGTCACTGCTGAGGCTCACGCCTGACCAGGAGGAAAGATTGGATTCACATATGTAAGAAGAAGCTTTATTGTATCATTGCACATGTACTTCACAACGAAAAGTGATCTCTGCATTTGAGCAATGGGGGGGGGGGTGGTCGGGACCAACTCCAGGTCTACTGCCTAGTGCCTTACGGTCAAGTGCACAGGCAGGAGTATTAACCTAACACGTTGGTCTTATGGTGTGGGAGGAAACCCACGTGAACATGTGGAGAACATACAAACTCGCTGTGAGGCAGCAGTGCTAACCACTGTTGCACCGTGGCAAGATACAGAACATAATTTAGAAAGTGGAGAGATAGGTTGGTTTTTTAGTCCATTAGCAGCAGATAAAATAGTTAAACAAGTGTTACCAGGGACTATCCTCTTGATGTTCTCCACAAGGTCCAGGTAGGCCTCTCTGGTATAGCTGCACATTGAGAAATGGAAAACACTGTTAGTGTGGATTCACAGACTAGGTTAGGCTTAGGAGAAGGGTGATGTCTCACCCTCTTCGCATGGCTTTCAGCACCTGGCTGCTGCCGCTCTGTGCCGGGAGATGGATCTGCTTGCAGACGTTCCCTCGCTCCTCAATGAGCTGCAGAACCTGCGCAACACAGTTACCATACAACTTGAATTGTCCTCTTTTCCCATCACAACATGAACACATATCTTGTGACTGTACTGGCTGAATGAGTTGCTCCACCTTGTTGGTCAACATCTCAACATCTCATTATCATCGCATTATTTTTATGTGCAGTGAATAGGAAACACGGAAACAAAACATTTAGACAATGTTGGTGCTTCGCTCGCCTGTCGTCCAGCCAATATAACAATACAATGATAGCTCACCAAGCCCTCTACTGTTCACTACTGATTAATGTCCGGTATCGGTTGGTCTATATGTTAATCTCACAACCACTGCAGCCACTACAACAAATCTATTCAATCCCCAATGGAAGTGCAGCCAAGTGTGTGTGTGTGTGTGTGTGTGTGTGTGTGTGTGTGTGTGTGTGTGTGTGTGTGTGTGTGTGTGTGTGTGTGTGTGTGTGTGTGTGTGTGTGTGTGTGTGTGTGTGTGTGTGTGTGTGTGTGTGTGTGTGTGTGGTGGGGGGTACCTCGTCGGGGAAGTCTTTGGGGTGCGGGGACGTGAATCTGATCCTCATGTCGGGGTCGACACGGGAAACGCGGTCCAGCAGGTCAGCGAAGCGCAGCCCACCCTGCTTGCTGCGGTAGAGGGTCCGGAAGCCTCGGCTCAGCTGGGTGGGGTCGGGCCCGCGGTACTGCTCCTCCGACGTGTCCCGGTAGCTGTTCACGTTCTGGCCCAGCAGGGTCACCTCTTTCACCCCCTGGAGCCGTGCATGCACCATCATGCATGTAGAAACACAGTTACCGATCATGGAATACAAATACATTTTTAGAAATCGATCATATACTTCCTTTTTAAAAATCATTTGAATTACAAGGGCTAAGCATTGAGCACCAACCATCGTTAAAGCATTGATTACAATCCATTTAAGAAAAAAATACTCAAAATGGGAAAACAAATTGGTCTTGGCCTGCCGAGCCCGGCCAACGTAATCCTTTGACGTCCATTAGGACATCTGAAGTAATGAGGTCACAACTCGCCTGGTCGGACAGCAGGCGAACCTCGTCGAGAATGGAGCTCACGGGGCGACTCCTCTCTCTTCCGCGGGTGAAGGGAACGATGCAGTAGCTGCACATGTTGTCGCAGCCGCGCATGATGGACCTGCGGGTAAAACAAAACAAAAAATGTTAAATTACAGTTGCAAGCAACATTGGGGAAGGAGTGACAGGATCAGGAGAATAAAGATGTGGTTTATAATGATAATATAATGATAGGGTCATCTGAGTTATCCCTGCCAAGTTTCAAGTCTCCAACATAAACCATTTTACAGGAAATTGACCGAAGGCAGGAAACAAATGTAAGAAATATCAGGACCAAAGGTTACATCTCTGGAGAGTACATGAGGTGGCTTCTAAGCATTGCTTACACAAATGCACTGTATCCCTGAGGAGTGCGGTGGACGGGCATGACATCAGCATAGGTCTCCTCCAATGACAGCAGGACATTGCTGGCCTGGCGCCCGCCGTCCGCCACTGTCAGCAGGCGCGGGAGGTCCCGGTATGCATCGGGTCCCGCCAAAACATCCACCAGCTTCTCCCGCTCCAGGAGCTCAGTTTTCAACCTCTCCGCCATGCAACCTGGAAACAAATCATTGATTATTGTCGTGCCTAATAACGCCCCTGATGATAAAAGCTGATCTAAAATCACTGTGAATCATGGCTTCAAGTGGCTTATTGCTTTTATAAAACGATTACTAAAATACTTACTATAGAGTCTACCTAATAGGATTTCACCAAATAAACAGCAACATAAATTCCGATCATCAAGCAATATAGTTCCTCATGACAGAAAAATGGTTGCTAGCATACATGCTTAAGCCTACAGGCGCATTAATACTAATAAGATGAATTGTTATGTGTTCACAGGTGTGTGTTTATAGAGTAATGGCTTCGAGCCAATCAGAATCAAGGCCGGGACTATCCGTTTCATAATTTTTGTTTAATGTAATGCAAGTTTTGTTTCGGTTTAGTTTCACTGTAGTATAATTTTAGATACACACACACACACACCATCGGTTAAGTGCTTTACCTAAAACGCCAATTTTCATTGGAGCGCGGGTCTTTAAGCGTTTCCTCTTCATGGCTGTGAGTTGCTGCAGTCTGTTCCAGATGGTTTGTTCAGCTTTGTCTCTGAAACACGGCAGACACAGATGTCATAATTGGAGGGGGATTTGAAAGTACCCTCCAAATCAGAGTCCATGTCATATTCTGACGTAATCAGTTTCATCGTTCAAGAAACAAAAAGGACAACTTTCATCGGGGCCAAGGTTTTGATTTAGTACCCACTGGTGTCTTACCTGATGGAACATGTTACAAGGAGAACAACATCTGCCTGTGGATGTACAAGCAAAATAAACGGTTCAATTTAAAACGCTTACATGAAACGATCATGTAAGGCAAGGCAAGGCAGCTTTATTTATATAGCGCATTTCATACACAATGGCAACTCAATGCGCTTTACATAGAACAATAAGAATTGAAATACAAATTAGAATAATAATAATAGTAATAAAAAGCAATAAAAAATACAAGAATAAAAGAATAGAAAGAAATAAAGTACTATAAGAGCAGCATAAAATCATGATTTAAAAGGACATAGTGCAATTAAATTTACAATTTAAAGTGCTTAGAACAAGCTCAATCATAAGCACAGGAGAAGAGAAGTGTTTTTAACTTGGATTTAAAAATGCTCACAGTTGGGGCTGATTTCAGTTCAGCTGGTAGTTTGTTCCAGTGTTGTGCAGCATAACAGCTAAAAGCTGCTTCACCATGTTTAGTTTGAACTCTGGGTTTCACTATCTGACCTAAGTCAGTAGATCTCAGAGCCCTACTGGGTTTGTATTCTACTAAGATGTCATTCATGTATTCTGGACCTAAACCATTCAGTGATTTGTAGACCAGTAGCAGAACTTTAAAGTCTATTCTGTAGCTGACTGGGAGCCAGTGTAAAGACTTTAGAACTGGAGTAATGTGCTCTGATCTCTTTGTTCTGGTTAAAACTCGAGCTGCAGCATTCTGAATGAGCTGCAGCTGTTTAATGCTTTTTTGTGAGAGTCCAGTCAGAAGACCGTTACAGTAGTCGAGTCTACTGGAGATAAAAGCATGAATCAACTTCTCCTGGTCTGTTTGAGACATAAAACCCTTCACTCTGGATATGTTCTTAAGATGAGAGAAGGCTGTTTTGGTGATGGATTTGATATGACTGCTGAAGGTCAAATCTGAGTCTATCAGCACGCCAAGGTTTCTGACTTGGTCCCTAGTTTTTAGAGAGAGTGACTCGAGATGTTTACTGACGGCAGTCCTCTTCTCTTTATTGCCAAAAACAATTACCTCAGTTTTGTCCTGATTTAATTGAAGGAAATTTTGGTTCATCCAATTTGTTACTTGCTCTAAACAGTGACACAATGACTGTATTGGGCTGTAGTCATCTGAGGACAGTGCTATGTATATCTGCGTGTCATCTGCATAACTGTGATAGTCTACATTAGAGTTCTGCAGAACTTGACCCAAAGGCAGCATATATAGACTGAACAGAAGGGGTCCAAGAACTGACCCCTGAGGAACTCCACATGTCATAGCCATTCGATTGGATTCATAACTTCCAATCGTCACAAAATAACTCCGCTCCTCCAAGTAGGACCTAAACCATTCTAGGACTGTTCCGCTGAGTCCTGCCCAATTTTCCAACCTGTTCAACAATATACTGTGATCCACAGTGTCAAATGCAGCACTGAGATCCAACAGGACCAGAACTGACACCTTGCCTGAGTCAGTGTTTAACCTAATATCATTTAACACTCTAATAAGAGCTGTTTCTGTACTGTGGTGAGGTCGGAAGCCTGATTGAAATTTGTCGAAAAGGCCACTGGAATGCAAGAATTTGCTGAGTTGATTAAAAACCACTTTCTCAACGATCTTGGCTATAAAAGGAAGATTTGAGATAGGTCTGTAGTTGGTTAACATGGAAGCATCCAGCGATCTCTTTTTTAAGAGTGGCTTAATAGCAGCTACTTTTAGGGATTTAGGAAACGTGCCCGATTGGAGTGAGCTATTTAGTATTTGTCGCAAATCTATTTGGACAGAGTTCATAATAGTTTTAAAAAAGTCTGATGGCATTTTGTCAAGGCAGCATGTTGATGGTTTTAGATGCTGAACTGTTTCCTCTATGGTTTTTTGGTCAACTGTATTAAATTCTGACATCGCAGTTGAGTTATTCCTGGGAGGTCTTAGGGATTGCGTTATTTTATTGTTTTGTTGATTTGTGCTAATATTTAACCTTATGGACTGGATTTTTTCACTGAAAAAGCAAGCAAATTCATTGCATTTTACTGTGGAAAGGAGTTCTGGAGCTATCTGTTTAGGGGGGTTTGTCAGCTTATCAACCATAGCAAATAGGGTGCGGGTGTTGTTGATGTTCTTATTAATAATTTCAGAAAAGTGTCGCTGTCTAGCCTTTACTAACTCATAGTTAAAATTACAAAGACTTATTTTGTAGAGGTCATGGTGAATTTGAAGTTTAGTTTTTCTCCACTTACACTCTGCTTTCCTGCATTCTGTTTTTAAAGCCTTTACCATCATAGTGTTCCTCCATGGTGTTTTCTTTCTGATCAAGGTCGTCTTAGTTTTAATAGGTGCAACAGCATCCATGACATTTGAGATTTTCCAGTTAAATTGATCTAGGAGTTCATCAACTGACTCTGCACTCACAGTTGGTGACATAGCTATAGCCTCCATAAACTTTGCACTGGTATTCTCATTTATGTACCTTCTCTTAACAGACACAGAGGTTAACTGAACATTTGGAATGATCTGTAAGTCAAAGAACACACAGAAATGATCAGAAAGAGCCAAGTCCTTAACATCCACAGAAGAAATGTTAACACCTTTAGAGATAACCAGATCCAGAGTGTGGCCTCGAGTGTGTGTGGGCCCTTTCACATGTTGCAAGAGGCCAAAAGTGTCAAGTAGAGCAGAGAGTTCTTTGGCATTAGTGTCCATGTTATTGTCTACGTGAATGTTAAAATCCCCTGTTATGATAAAAAAGTTATAGTCAGTGCAGATAACTGACAGCAGTTCAGCAAACACATCAATGAATTTTCCTGAGTATCTTGGAGGTCTATAAATGATTAAAAAAAGGACTTTTGGATCACCTTTTAGAAAAAAAACAGAGATATTCAAAAGAGCTAAAATCACCTAACGTAATTTCCTTGCACTGAAATACAGATTTAAAGATGGCAGCAACTCCTCCGCCTTTCTTACCAGTTCGACACTTGTTCATAAAACTGAAATTTGTTGGTGCTGCCTCATTGAGAATAGCACAACAGCTACATTCAGTCAGCCATGTCTCACTAAGAAGTAAAAAATCTAGGTCATAGGTCATAATGACGTCATTAACTAACAGTGATTTGTTGACTAGTGATCTGATATTGAGTAGAGCTAATCTTGTGGAGATAGCAGGAGACACTGGTATATTTCGAGGTTGACATGCTATACTTAATAAATTGGCAGATTTACCCTTTTTATTTCTCACCAGTTTAACCATTCTTCTGTTGCCTGTCATCACAGGGATTGAGAAGGCTATCTGAACTCCATAGGGCCCTGACTTTTCCTGGGGGAGAACATTATTGGTATCAGTATTGCAGCCTGGACCCGGCACGTATCAGTCCGACTCACAGATTATCTGAGTCAGAGGAGGTGGGGGGGCTCTGTGACGTGGGGCTGGACGAGGAGGGGGATTTGGGGGAGAAAAAATGTGATTTGGGCGTGGTGTGAGTTGGAAATCCAGAAAATGGGGGAATGGGGAATCCGGACTGCCTGGAGAGCTGGATGGGGTCCCGGTGGGTGAAAGTTGGGAGTCTCCTGGTGGGGCTGGGGGAGACTCCTCCTGTTGGGTTGGTGGGGCTGGGGGAGACTCCTCGTGTTGGGGTAGGGATGATGACGTTAAAGCCTCTCTCTCGGTGTGCTGTCCTTCATGTTCACTCCTTATCTCAGGCAGTAGTAGTTTTTGTCCAGAAGGCTGTCTTATCTGTTGTTTTGGATTGTCTCGCCTCTTGTCCTTGGCAGGGGCTGCTGCTGACCGACGCAAAAAATCAAAAATGTTGTAGCTTAACAGCTCTGCTCCTGACTTGTTAAGGCAAAATCCATCTGCCTCAAAGAGGTGTCTGCGTTCCCAAAAAATGTTGAAATTGTCAATAAAGTTCACTGATTGAGCAGCACACGTATCTTTGAGCCATCTGTTTAGCATCAACAGCCTGCTGAATCTCTCGTCTCCTCGCCGAACTGTTGGTAGAGGTCCACTGATAGACACCTCAGTATTCAGACATCGAACTTTGTTCAGCAGATCATTAAAATCCCGTTTCAATACCTCTGATTGTTGCTTGGCAACATCAAGTGCTCCTGTGTGAATGACGAGAGATTTCACTGTCGGATGCTCAGCAGTGATTTCCAGAATTTTCTGTGAGATATCGGACACCATATCATTGGTAAAACAAAGTACTTTGGTGTTTTTGCCGAAAAAGTGTTTTGTCTTATTCACAGCTCCGTCACCCACTATCAGCGTTTGAGGCCCAGTGGTTAGCTCTTTCTGCAGCCTTTTAGTATATGATTTAGCCTCGTACCTTTCTCCGGTGCTGGAAGATGACCTTTCTTTTGGGGAGTCAGGGTCTTGTAAAAGTGGAGCAAATCTGTTCTCTAGTAGAATCCCTGTGTCTTTGGTCGGTTTGCTCTTACTTTTTGTTTTAGCCACATTCCACGGCTGTTTTCTCCTTGGTACTGGGGTTGAAGAGACCCTCCTGTGTGACGGCAGTGCAGGCCACTCAGTATCATCACGAGTCTCCAGGTGCTGGGTTCTGCCTGTTAACCGTCTTCCCATATCCGAGGGAGGCGATTTATCTTTCCATGAATTATGCTTTGGCTTTGCACAAGGCATTTGTCTGTTAGCCTGCTCCTTTCCACTGATTTGGGTCATCGGTAGAGTGGTTTAATTCCCATATTGACCATTTACCTCCACGTTGACTTCGAGTCGCAGAACTTTCGTCTCCAGTACTGCTATCTTCTGGAGAAGTTTGTGGTAGTCAGCCAAGGAAAAGGGAGGCATATCGTCGTAGCTAATTAGAGGCATCTTGTTGCTAATTAGCTTAGCTTAGCTGAGCTCCACAAACCCAGTCAGTATAGTGCAGGCTTATGCTGCTGATAGGCCACACTCACAAAGTAAAAAGGGTTTAAATAATAGTGGTAGCCTTCAGATACTTTCCTAAATTAAGCTCCCAGTGATTTAAAAGTATCCAGGACCCGCTTTCCATACATTTTGTAGCAAAAGGACAGGATTACAATGGGAAAAAAAAGAAAAGTAAGAAAGTAAGAGCATTGTGTAGGACAATGTCACTTTGTACCTCATTAAGATCACCGGTGCGTTGGTATCCCTTCTGCTGCAGTATGGACCAGGCTATCTCAGTGTCGTTGACATTCATCTGACAGCCGTACGTTTCAAAGCACACTGCAGCAACAACAACAACAACAATACAATCATTAGACTAAGCGTTAACTGGGACACACGTTTACACCACTTTAGTGTTTAGCACCAGACACACACACACACACACACACACACACACACACACACACACACACAGACACACACACACACACACACACACACACACACACAGACCTTTTCTGTCATTTCCCACGTCCAAGTCCTCAGACAGATACGCGTGAGGCTCGGTCTGCTCCTCGGGGGGCGTCTGGCTCACGTCGTCCCCTCCCTTGACAAAGTCCTGCAAAGTAGGACCAGAGGACACCCGGGTCTTGAACCTGTCTAGCGCTGCCCTCTTCCTGCCCTGCTGTGGCCCCTTCACGGTGTCCGACCTCGAGCAGAGACAGCGCCGTGAGACACGCAGCGGTAAGGCGGGTCGGAGAGACAGACACAGAGAGAGTCTCAGTCTACGGACGCACGCCATCATGTCCTCACGTCTGTTAAGACCACATACACACACCGAGATGGAGGCGAGTCTCACAAGCACACGGTTTAGCGGTGGTGGGTTTGGCGGACAGAGGCGCACTTCGCTTGTCGTTGGTTCATCTATCACGTCATGTTTGTTAGTTAGTTGGGATGTGGTGCAAAACGGGTGACATTTAAGTCTCGGCGTGTGTACGGTTCCAGTCTTTCACCCTAAGTCCGTCGGATAGAATCGTCCCCGGTGCGCACCGTTTAGTCGCCCGGGTCGGAACGTTTGTTAGAGTCGAATAGTTCCAGAGGAAAGACCCCATATACGGTAGTTTAATATATTGCAAAGTAAATTAATTTGTAAACGTAAAAAAATGATCACAAATAAATACAAGTAGGCTACTAAATAAAGCAAGGATTTCCACTTAATAAATTCATATATAAAATTTAAAAAAAAGATTTTATATATATATATATATATATATATATATATATATATATATATATATATATATATATATATATATATATATATATATATATACAGTATATATAGTGTGTGTGTGTGTGTGTGTGTGTGTGTGTGTGTGTGTGGCATACCATCTTTTCCTGGAATTCCTGTAATCCTGTAAATTAGTTTTTATTGTCATCTTTATTTAACTTTTATTTTACCAGGTAATAAAAAAAAGTTACAGACAAGGACAACAGGAAAAGGACAACATAATAATAATAATAACATAAGATTGGAGAAAGTAAGTGGCAACAAAAAAAAACATGGAGAGAGGGACATGGAGAAATATAGGGGGGGGGGGGGGGGGGGGGAGATCATGTTGACACCTGAACACAGAGCACAATTGTGTGTGATGTCACTGGGACTGAGAGGTCCAGTATAACTGACCACGACCGCCTTTCTATTCAGAGCCAAGGTTTAGACACATACTGTTCCTGCCTGTGTCCTCTCCCTGCTGCACACTGAGCTGGAGATGAGGAGAGGAGACAGCATCACATACTGAAAGAACCACGGCTGAGCTCAGGATCCACACAGAACTTACGGTAATCAATATATATATATTTATATTATTATATTATAAATATATTTTTTTTTATTATTTAGCGGTCTAAGGGCAGCTCTATCAACATTTGTGACTACATTTGTAGTGGGTTTTTTTTTGTTTTTGATTGTTTGTTTGTTTGTGTATGTGTGTTTTTTTGTTCTGTTTTTTTTAGACCCTATAGCCAGTATGATGAAGTTCATTCCCAGTGGCTGCAACTTAAATCCCAATGCAGGGATAGGTTTATTATGGACCAAGTGAGTTTTTTTTTTGTGGTAATTCAATGTATTTTCTTCTTTGTCCATGCTTGCAGTCGTCCACTCTTCCTCAGAAATAGCCCTGATGATGAGGACACCTGCCCTGCTGCTGTTCTGCTGCCTGGTTGTGTCTCTATCGTGTTCCCCGCTCTATCCATCTCTCAGGTCAGTCATTTAGGTTGCTTTTCATTGGCAGAAAATGTCATATTCATTTGCGTCACATTCTTACTGCACAGTCTTTGTCTTATTTTTAATGACGATAATACTACTACTAATAATAATTATATGAATAATATGGATAACAATAATAATCATAACAAATAGATATATAGTAATAATGATACATATAATTATTACTATTATTATTATTATTATTATTATTATCATCACAAATAATTGTGGTATACATCAGCAGGATGAAAGCCCTTAATATGAACAAACTCAATGACTAAATGGAAACAGAAGCATCATCATGCTTTGTTTAGAAAGCTCATTCGCCTGACAAACGCAAGAAAAGCAAGCGGGAAAAGCAAGTCAATTCAACCCTGTGTTATTGACATGTCTGATTAAATGTATGCGCACAGATGAGGTTTAACAAAGAAATAGGCACCCTTCTCTATTTGCAGTATAGAGCCCTTCAATCTAAGCTGAAAAGGGTTGGATCAGCCATTCTATTAATTTCAATGGCAAAGAGCACACACATTTAAGTGCAAAAGAACAGACAAGTGGCCATTTTGCATTTAGAATAATGTTATTTACACCTCACAGATAACAAGCCTACACATTTTTGTATTGTGATACGATTTATTTTTGGTATCATAAATAAAAAACTTCTGTTTCTATTCTCGGTCACCACTCAAATCTACTCAAGTGTCCTGGAGTGATATGAATCCGATTGCTTTACTGCGTGACTGTGTTTCAGGTTCGGTCAGAGAGACACTTCCATCCTGTTGACGTCCTCCATAGAGGATCCACTAAGACTGTTGGAAGAAGCGGGAGCTCCTTCTGTGGAGCTGCGGTCAGTTGGTTTCTTCACAAAAAACTACTATAGCCGCGATGTCAGATAGTCGCATGATGTTGAGACACAGGACACGTCAACGGTCCACATGGTGATGGATATCCTTCAAGTGGATTTTATTCTTAATAACCTCCAGAACACACTACAGCTTCAACCTTGTGTCTCCCTGGGAGAATTCAATTGCTATTCCTTAGCTGGATTTTGTAGTATGCATCTGCTGTCTGCCCTTGTGTGTTTTTATCTTGCTCTCTTTTCCTTAATTGTCCATTGTCTGTTTTGACATGGTCTATTCAATGAGGTTGTAACCTTGTACTTGTACTGGTGGGCTATCTTGGAGAGTAAGAGTACTGTTTATTATGTACCCTGAACTTAAATTGACTTTCTGAATGTCTTTCTTGTTTCAGCTCGGGGCGACATGCAGATGCCGTCTTCACCAACAGCTACAGGAAGGTTCTGGGACAGATCTACGCAAGGAAGTTCCTTCAGAACATCATGGGAAAAAGACTACGGTACGTCTCTCTTACAGTTAATAAATTACTAACTCAGATGGAGTAGCGGCTAGTGTTTGACTCCCAGCCGAAAGCTACCGAGTTCGATCCCCAATGTCTACCGCCTAACCTCCTTGAGCAAGATGCTCTAACCGCTACATGCTCATTGACACGCATCTAAATTATCTCAATTGAAGTTTCTTTGATTAGGCAAGTGTGTGCTAAATATTAAATGGTATAGTAATTACATAAAGGACCCTCGTATGTCTTGACAAGACAGCTTTATTTTTCAGAGATGGAAGTATGGGCTATGTGAAAAGACACCAGTTGGGCATCTAAGTGGAACTATAGGAGGGCCACACGTCGTTCCTGACGGGCATACAGGAGATCACCAGAAGGTTACCAACGCCACAAAGCCTGCCAGCCATACACACCCAAACGCTTTGTTTTGCTTTGACCAAATAACATTTTCTTTGTTTTCCAACAATTACTCAACAGATGAATTAAAATATTTTCCCATTAAAGCCATGTAACAAAAAGAGCCTTTGCTTACAATCGTCTCATATTTATAGGACGAGAGGATGGTTGGACACGCACACGTAAGAAAACAACGAAGAATTAAATATTTTTTTAGTTTTTATTCCACCTTTTTCATTACAAAAACACCAAGTTTCTTGAAATTGCTCATTAATCAACAACGATTTGACTCTCTTGACGGCTAGCTTTCCAACAGCTAGAGATAACGAATGTGTCAGTGCTATGTTGGTACGATTAGCTTACAGCTGTAGAACAAAACCAACCTTATTTTAATTTTTTTTTACAAGACCAGGTGGGCATTGAGCCATCAGAAACAGGAATGTACAAAAAAAAAAAAAAAGAAGACCAACAACCACCAGAGAAACGCAACCCAAATTCCCATCTGGATACCACAACTCGACTAGCAGACGCTGGCCTTATGGACAATACAGAACAGAAAATATGGGCGTGAAGTGCAGCCATTGGTAGCTTTTGCAGCCCACAGTAGAAACCGCTGTGTAAAAAAAAAAAAGAAGCATCTGTCCTGTCGTTTCCAACAGCTAGAGATACACTTATCTCATTCTCAGTAATTTGTGGGGGAAAAATTAAGGAAAAAAAAAAAGATACTACTGTTGCATTTTCAAAATCATCATTTGGATTAAAATAAATACCGGGGCCTGTTTGGTCCGATTTGATGTGTTGAGTGAATGACTGGGGGGGGGGGGGGGGGGGGGGAGAAATAATCTCAGGATCTTCTTAAAAAATGTGTCCTCATTTCTTCTCCATTCTGTAAGAGAAAAACAAAAGTTTAGACACATGAAGTCAGTCTAACGGCATCATCCGTCTTAAACAGTCCATCATTTGACAAACGGGCAGTCTCATGCAGTTCTGTGTGCAGCGTAACGCGTGTTCCTTCATGAAAAAAAACAAAACCAACAAAAAAACAAATGCAAAAAAAACCCAAGTCTTTGCATAATTCGGATTAGGAATATTATGGCAAACTGGACACTGCAAATATGTTGATCTGATTAACCAGTCAACATAGAACACACAGCACCAGAATGGTACACAGACAACACTGTGGGACACATCCATGGAGCAATTAGTGGTACTGGTGTTATGGCTGAGGCAAGATGATGAGGGGAGGGGGGAAAACCAGGTAAAGGAGGCTGAGGAGGGAGGGAGAGAGGGAGGGAGAGAGGAAAGGGGGGGGCGGGGTCAAGTACATGTAATGCGAACACTCAAGAACTACACAGTGAATGAGCAGCCATGCAATCTGCTGGCTAAGGATGGAGATGCGCTGGGATTCAAATCCATAAGGTTGCCCTTACTTCAGCCTTGAGGACCATCCATTTTGTTACAAAGGAGGCCATTAACGAAGGCTCCTATACTTTGCCAACCTACTACTTTGCTCAGCGGCAATCCTGAAAGAGTAAAGGAGAGATTTAGAATAAAGTAAGCGGGTGTTTGAAGAGAGAAAGAGAGAGAGAGAGAGGGGCACGTGGCAATTACACACTACTAAACAAAAGCAGAGAGGGAGAGAGAGAGAGAAACTAAAGTCTGCCAATCAAGGGAGATTCAAGGAGATCAATGAGAATTAAATTCCTGGTACTTAACAGTAATTGAGATCTTCAATGCGGTCACATACTACAGATGAAGGAACCAGCGGGGCCGTTCCTTTTCTTGTGTGTCAAGCCGTAAAGTATTGGAGCGGTTGCGTCCCCAGCGAATACAATCTGCCTCGTTAGCCTTTTGAGGGCTCCAAGCGTTGGCGGCATGAAAACCATCTCTTACTCAGAAGTAGCTTTACTTCCCGGGCCAATGGAGGGCACCGACCCCTACTCGGAGAGGGCTACACTTGTGTGCCCAGGGAGTGGAGGGTGGGAGAGAGCGAGAAACCAGTGGCATGTGGTGCCCTAAGCGAGGCACTGCCACTGTGGGCTAGAGCCCTTCAGCTTAGGTTCAGCAGCCTGAGGACCACCGATGGGCCCCTCAAAAGGCACAAGGAAGCCTCTTTTGGCTGAACAGGGTACCGGGGGGGGGGCTTTCTGTCTAGGATCAAGGGCTCTCTAGAGCTGATCCGCTGGCTGGGGGAGAGGGAGGGCGGGAGGGAGTGAGGGAGGGAGGGAGAGGGGGGGGCGCAGGGTCACTCACCTCTTTACTGCTTTCTGGGCCAGCATGCGGTTGCCTGCGAGGAAGGTGAGAGTGCCGATGATGGCCAGGTACTTAAGGGTCTGGAACATGTTGAGGTGTGTCCAGTACACGTACATCAGGCCCAGCATGGCTGAAAGAGAATGACGACAACATTGAATTGTCAGCGAGTACCTTTAGATAAACAGGGGTCAAAACAAGGTCTGCATTGATGAACAATGCGAGCAATTTTTTTATGATAATTGGCCGGTGCCACACGCACAACTTATTATACAATAATATGCTACATCCCAGAGATTTCATAAATAATACGGTAAAAATAAACCCTAATATCTCTGCCGCATATACTTGGAGTGAAAAATAATTTCAATAAATACCAAACAAAAGAGCATTTAGGGTTTCTATAGCCACCAAATATCACTGTTGAAATTCATTTGTTCGCCTCCACAATAGCGGGTGAAATTGGCGTTACGCAACAGATTAATCCGTGGAGCATCGAGGTCTCACCTGCGTGTCCGATGTGGAAGAGCACCGCGCTGGGAGACATGCTGAAGTTGGAGATGTTGGCCCCCAGCTTGATCCACTACACACAGACAGAGAGCGAGAGTGGGAGAGAGACAAAGACAGACAGCGAGAGAGGCAGACACAGACAGCGAGACACGGACAGACAGAGACAGCGAGAGCGAGATAAAAACAGAATGTATTTTTCAGACTGACACAACGAACAAAAGCGTACAAAAATACCCTTTGTTCTGAGTCCATTACAGTCACAGCCGTTTTATTCACCACTGCAAATGGCAGGGGTTAAAAACAAAACAAAAAAACGACAAACAAAAACAATGTTTTCTTTTGTGAAATAACAGGAGTCAATTAAAAGGCCATGTGGTGTCGGTCGAGAGCTTTTCTTGGAACAAGAATACAGCATTTAGCAAAACAGCCGAGAGTTTTACCGCCAGAAACCATACTTAAAAGAATACTTCCTGAATGGAAATACTGAATGCTTTACTGTAAAAAATACATTTTTTGTAGTAACCGTTAAAAAACAAAACAAAAACAGGGCAAAACAAACCAAAAAAACAAAAAAAATCTGTCTCCAGAAAATGTGAAAGGGAAGGGTTTACCAGAATGAGCAGCAGAAGGAAGGGGGAAAGGATGAGGGCCGTGAAGGTGTTGGAGACCACAGTGGGGGGCTTCTTCTCAGGCTCCCTGAACAGGTGCTGCACATGGGAGGAGGGGGGTGGGGCAGGAGGTCAAACATACGCCGTGGCCTACAAGCTTTGTGGTTGTACCAACCAACAAGCCAATCAGTTCAGAGCAAAGCATCAACGGGGCATGTTACCTGGATCTCAGGCTTGGGGACATAGAGCGCCTTGGGCAGGATGACCGCCGGGGCCTCGTCGTCCATGAACTTCAGAACAACGTCAGCCTGGCAGAGTAAACAAAGGACCGACGTGACTCAGCGTTTCAAGATGTCACAAGCTAGATAGCTACTACAAATGGACCAGAGGTCACTGGAGTAGACAGTCAGACTCAGACAACTTCAATGATCCCAGAAGGGCAATTCATTTGCAGCTTACTCCATCCATACACACGGCAAAACTCTCAGGCAAGGGAGTTGTATATGGTATATGTCAGAGACAACACATCAACATGCAGGGCTCCAGAGTGCGACCAAAATCTGTCGAGTGCGACGAAACATTTTCATTGGTTGCACTGGTGCGACTGACATTAAGCAGGTCCGTCTGTGTGGAGCGTTATTTTGTTTCGCCACCCACGTTCTGTGAAGACGTGCCCCTACTCTGCCTCTAATTGGCTCTGACCCTGATATTGTTTTTCGGTGAATGCGGTCCCGATCCGATCTCAAAGACTCGGACTCGGGCCGTTCAAGGCATTTTTTACTGATCGGTAACGGCTATATTGAGCATGAACCTAAGCCTGATCCTTCGTTTTGTCAGCTGTCACACGTGTCGTAAACAGAGCACACTTTGCGGCAGGACGCGAATGTAACTAACTATAAGGCAGGACTCTCTGTGTGTCTGCCGTCTGCGATAATCTCGTCCATTATCTAGACGGCCGTTCGTCGCACTCTGCGGATGTATCGGGACCCAGAAAAGTGCAGTGTTGAATTTGGACACGCGACACGTTCAATATATTAAAAATACACTTAGAATAGAAAACTAGCGAACACCGGCAGTTGACGTCACACCGTGTGGACTGTGGGTAATGTAGTCTTCTACGTACGCAACAGCCAGCGGCAAACAGAAGCAGTGAGGAGTCAGAAAGGATAATAAAATGTAACACTGCTTATATAAAATATATATATATATATATATATAAATATATATATATATATATATGTAAATATATATATATATATATATATATGTAAATATATATAAATATATATATATATATATATATGTATATATATATATATATATATATATATATATATACACACACACACACACACACACACACACTCACCGGCCACTTTATTAGATACACCTGTCCAACTGCTCGTTAACGCAAATTTCTAATCAGCCAATCACATGGCAGCAACTCAATGCATTTAGGCATGTAGACATGGTCAGGACGATCTGCTGCAGTTCAAACCGAGCATCAGAATGGGGAAGAAAGGTGATTTAAGTGACTTTGAACGTGGCATGGTTGTTGGTGCCAGACGGGCTGGTCTGAGTATTTCAGAGACTGCTGATCTACTGGGATTTTCACGCACAACCATCTCTAGGGTTTACAGAGAATGGTCCGAAAAAGAGAAAATATCCAGTGAGCGGCAGTTCTGTGGGCGCAAATGCCTTGTTGATGCTAGAGGTCAGAGGAGAATGGCCAGACTGGTTCGAGCTGATAGAAAGGCAACTGTAACTCAAATAACCACTCGTTACAACAGAGGTATGCAGAAGAGCATCTCTGAACGCACAACACGTCGAACCTTGAGGCGGATGGGCTACAGCAGCAGAAGACCACACCGGGTGCCACTCCTGTCAGCTAAGAACAGGAAACTGAGGCTACAATTCGCACAGGCTCACCAAAATTGGACAATCGAAGATTGGAAAAACGTTGCCTGGTCTGATGAGTCTCGATTTCTGCTGCGACATTCGGATGGTAGGGTCAGAATTTGGCGTCAACAACATGAAAGCATGGATCCATCCTGCCTTGTATCAACGGTTCAGGCTGGTGGTGGTGGTGGTGTAATGGTGTGGGGGATATTTTCCTGGCACACTTTGGGCTTATTAGTACCAATTGAGCATCGTGTCAAAGCCACAGACTACCTGAGTATTGTTGCTGACCATGTCCATCCCTTTATGACCACAGTGTACCCATCTTCTGATGGCTACTTCCAGCAGGATAACGCGCCATGTCATAAAGCGCGAATCATCTCAGACTGGTTTCTTGAACATGACAATGAGTTCACTGTACTCAAATGGCCTCCACAGTCACCAGATCTCAATCCAATAGAGCACCTTTGGGATGTGGTGGAACGGGAGATTCGCATCATGGATGTGCAGCCGACAAATCTGCAGCAACTGCGTGATGCTATCATGTCAATATGGACCAAACTCTCTGAGGAATGTTTCCAGTACCTTGTTGAATCTGTGCCACGAAGGATTAAGGCAGTTCTGAAGGCAAAAGGGGGTCCAACCCGGTACTAGCAAGGTGTACCTAATAAAGTGGCCGGTGAGTGTATATATTAAGGCTGTCAAAGTTAACGCGTTATTAACGAGTTAACGCAACATGTTTTTAACGGCACTAATTTTTTTAACGCGCGATTAACGCTGTGACATTTGAACCTCGGGCCACTCCGTAGCTTGGGAAATCAGGAAGCAATGCACACGAGGTCGATGCCGCAAACTAACTACACAACACGTTCTCATCCCAACTCGTAATATACCGACGATTTGTCATCACGCCCCTAGACGTCTGATACTGACGCAAAAGGTACCCTCCCGCGTCTGTGTGAAACGATCTGGGTTCTCATAAACCCGTTCGCGGTGGTAAGAGACGAGCAGAGTCTACAGCGTCCGCTCGCAGAGCAGAGTCTACAGCGTCCGCAGTCTACTGTGAAACAATTCACTCCAAAAAGGGTTATGGTTAGGGTTAGGTTATGGTTATGGTTAGGGTTAGGGTTAGCGTAATCTATCACCGTGACCGGGTTATTATTGGAGTGAACGGACGCTGTAGACTCTGCTCGTCTCTTACCACCGCGAACGGGTTTATGAGAACCCCCAGATCGTTTCACACAGACGCGGGAGGGTACCTTTTGCGTCATTATCAGACGTCTAGGGGCGTGACAAATCGTCGGTATATTACGAGTTGGGATGAGAACGTGTTGATCGTCACACACCCCGGTCCGACGACCGACGGGGGGGTGGGGGGTAAAGTGTGTAATTTGTCCGGTTAGGACAAATTACTTTTTTTTATTTTTATGACAGTTCTGGGCCGGCCCAAAGATGTGCATCGGGCATACCGGGCAATTGCCCGGTATGCCCGATGGCCAGTCCACCCCTGCCCGGCGCCCCCTCGCATGAAGCAAACCACGCTGGATAATTTGAAAGGGAAACAGCTGGACAACTCTACAAGCCGCAAACACTTTATTTATTTTAAATTATTATTTTCTTGAAGTTATTTTGTGCATCACCCTGTTTGTTTTGAATTTGATGCAAATTGCAATGCAATGCATTTAGGGGCATTCTTTTGTGTTAAATGGCTGCTTAAACAAAAATGAGGATGAATAGATCAAATGTGAAGTTCAACACACTACTGTGTTAGTAAACATTACTATGCAGTTTGCACGTTAGTTACTTGAACTGAGAGTATTTCTCATTGTAACAATAAATAAACATGCTTTTTTTGCATAAAGCAAGCATTTGTCTATTCTCATGTTGAAAAGAGTATTACCTCATAGATCATAGTTAATCGTGATTAATCATGATTAACTATGATCAATCATGCGATTAATCGAGTTAAATATTTTAATCGATTGACAGCCCTAATGTATATATATATATATATATATATATATATATATTAGGGCCGGGACTCGATTAAAAAAATAGCTTGCACACAACCATGCTCTTATCGATGCTTCCATCCTTTATTTTTTTGTAACAAAATGTCCCATCCACGGGGCCAACCAAAGCGGTCTCATCAGCTACTTTGTTCATGTTCACTGTGGTTTGTTGTCTGAACTCATGAACGCTAGTTGGTGCTCCAGTATAATCGGTCCGCCTGAAACTCATCCAGTGAGAAACGTTCCGCGGTGCAAAAATAAGTGCGATTAAAATGCGTCAATTTTTTAAACGCGTTAATTATGGTGTAATTAATTAATCTTAATTAACGCATTAAAGTCCCGGCCCTAATATATATATATATATATATATATATATATATATATATATATATATATATATATATATATATATATATATATATATATATATATCTCAAGAGCTACCTTTTACTAAATTTTAAATTTAAGTCCCAGATCATCCTTATGAAAAGGAACGGGTTAAATGTAAATCCGCTTTGAAAAAAGGATGTCTGTTCAAGGCAGTGCACACTTTCGTTAAGTTATTTGAGTTTGATTTATTTATTTGAGTTTGTCAAGCACTTTAAACATCACAATTGAGGTTATTGTGATTTCTTGTTTGTACAGTGATTTAAATTTAAAAAAAACATTTATCTGCACCTTTATTCCTGTTTACAATAATTTACATAATGTGTTAAGAAATTACCAATGTGTATGGAACTGACAAAACGCTTAAAATGTATTATTGCGGAGGCAAAAGGCGTGGTGAACATTTTTCGGTGCACCTAAATTATGTGCTGGTGCAACAAAATGAAAAAGTTAGGCGCACCAGTGCAACCAATGTAAAAAGTTAGTCTGGAGCCCTGACATGCATAGGTCAATACCATGAAACAACGAGCAGCAGTAAATAAAATTGTGTTATAGTTCATATAAATAATAAAAATGTTATGAAAAAAATGGAACCATCATTTAAAGTGACTGCTGTCAGCGTTTAATAGGCTGATGGTTGAAGGAATGAAGGATTTAGTATAGCGATTTGTTCTCCTAAAGGGCGCCTCATCACGCCGGCCTGAGAGCATTACATTTCATTCACTGGACAGAACATGGTCTCTTTGCTGGGCAATTATCTTGGGGCAGACTTTACAATACCATTTAGGCTATTCTTGTCCTTCACAGACAACCCATTAAACCAGCAGACTCAAACGAACCGAGACCCCTTCCCAGAGCACTTACCACGTTCCACAGAATGGGGTTCTCCAGGGTGGCGTCTCCCACCATCAGATGCAGGGAGTAGGTGCCCGACATGGAGTCAAACTCAGACTTGCGCTCCGCCATGTCCAACTCAAACTTGTAGAGGTTCTTGCTGTCGGGCTCGGCCACAAACACAACCTCCTGGCCGGTTTTTTGGTTGTGAAGTCGAACGAAAATCTGGAAAAAAAATACAACCAGCACTTAAAATCAGTGAACTATAAATGGAGGAGTCTCTGACTGCATGTCTGTACTTCGATTTTCTCGACAACCGTTCATCCGATCGATTTCACACTTGGCGGTGTATTGCTGAGGACCCTAGGATGTTGTTTGGATGAGCGGTTCTCGAGAAAGCTGCAACAAATCGGCCAGCTCTGAACTGGCACGGAACGGACATTGCACTGGCGGGTGTATTGCTGAGGACCCAAGGAAGTGCAGTGTCGAGTGTGTGAAGTTGGATGAGCAGTCCTCAAGAGTACGGTGTTCATTTTAGGACATCCTCAGATATCAGACTCAGGTGTCAGACATCAGACGAAAAAGCATCAGGTCTCAGGCGAAAAGGCATCAGAGTAAGCCAAAAGTCGTCAGGTCTGAGAAAAACCTCTGTCATCGTCAGACAAAAATGCATCACATTTAAGGAAAACAGCCTCCTACCAAAAGTATTCAGTCTCAGAAAAACCTCCGTCAAGTTTATGAAATACCAAGTCAGGTCTCAGACCTAACAGTTTCAGAAAAACATATTGTAAGGTGAAACGTTATCAAACCAAACTCAAACAAATCACCCTCACACAAAACACTGTCAAAAAACGGACTCATCTTTATAAAAAAACCTTTATCAGAACAAACGGCATCAGACAAAACGGCATCAGAACAAACGGCATCAGACAAAACGGCATCAGACAAAACATTGTCAGGGAAAAAACAGGCAGATATTGGCCAGCAGAGGGGGCTCGTGTGGCAGAGGCAAAGGCTCTGGCAGAATCAAGCGCGTGGAAGAACTCCGAGGACAGTCAACAGGTCAGTCGAACGTTTTCTTAGAAGGTGAACTAATACAATTCATACTTTAATAATCAGTTTGACAGTATGTATGCACATAGCTAGCGCTAACCATTTTAAATTCCAGCCTGGTAGTAAAGGGCTGGCTTCGTGGTTCAGTTTCCTCTCTCTCCACATTAGTATTGCTGTATAAACTGGTGACCAGATTTGAATGGGAATGACCTGTTGACTGTCCTCGGAGTTCTTCCACGCGCTTGATTCTGCCAGAGCCTTTGCCTCTGCCACACGAGCCCCCTCTGCTGGCCAATATCTGCCTGTTTTTTCCCTGACAATGTTTTGTCTGATGCCGTTTTGTCTGATGCCGTTTGTTCTGATGCCGTTTTGTCTGATGCCGTTTGTTCTGATAAAGGTTTTTTTATAAAGATGAATCCGTTTTTTGACAGTGTTTTGTGTGAGGGTGATTTGTTTGAGTTTGGTTTGATAACGTTTCACCTTACAATATGTTTTTCTGAAACTGTTAGGTCTGAGACCTGACTTGGTATT
Source organism: Merluccius polli (assembly GCA_030340625.1). Classification (NCBI taxonomy): domain Eukaryota; kingdom Metazoa; phylum Chordata; class Actinopteri; order Gadiformes; family Merlucciidae; genus Merluccius; species Merluccius polli. Next base: position 53,144 of record JAOPHQ010000011.1, read on the forward strand.
TCATAAACTTGACGGAGGTTTTTCTGAGACTGAATACTTTTGGTAGGAGGCTGTTTTCCTTAAATGTGATGCATTTTTGTCTGACGATGACAGGTTTTTCTCAGACCTGACGACTTTTGGCTTACTCTGATGCCTTTTCGCCTGAGACCTGATGCTTTTCCGTCTGATGTCTGACACCTGAGTCTGATATCTGAGGATGTCCTAAAATGAACACCGTACGAGAGAGTGCTGCAAGCAGCAATACCGGATCGGACCGTTCCAAACAGGCAAGTTTTGAACGGCCAGTGGTTGAGAAGCATAAACAGTCCCACAGTGAGACCCGAGATATCCAACCTGATGAGGGGTAAGTTCCACGCCGGTGTTCACATCCACAAGCTGGAAGGCCATGGCAAAGTTCTGGTGGCTGTCGGCCATGAAGGAGGCCTTGGATTTAGAGGGGTATTCCACCCTGGATAAAAATAGTAACAAATAACATGCGTTACACCAAATAGGTGAAAACTACTACTGCACTACTACTACTGCACTACTTTCCAGGCCTAAAAAGTAATTCAAACCATATTTCATATAACAACATACTTTTGTCAGGAAGATTTTACTTTGTCTACGTTATGCTCCATAACTTCATACATGTTACTTATTCTATGACTTGGTTTCTTACCTGGTGGTCTTTGTGCCGATGCTCTGGTCCTTATCAACAATGGACAGGTCCATGTTTGTAATGGCCACCTCTGTGGACACCTTCACTTTGAGCTGCAGGAGAGAAGTGAGTCATACAGAAATCATGTCACGACAGTGAAGGAAAAAATAAATTAAATTAAATTCTAATTAAAGTGAATTGGCTAGACCTAAAGCCCGCCCGCCCGCCCACCCACACCCACACGCTAATCACTGGGACACCAAGGGCAGCTGTGCTCACCTTTCACCTGTGACTCAACCAGAGTCAAATGCTAATTCGCGTCACTTTGACCAAGTACAGACAACCCGACAGCCAGCCCGCCAACCCCTTTTCGCTCCCTCAAATAGATTGATTGCATGCATAAATGTCCCAAGTATGTCACCCGTGCACTCCAGCACCATTACTTTGAAACTTTCTACTGGGTCCGTCTCTGTGAGTAGCAGACCCGTGTTAAGTGACACACATCTCAGCTTACCTCAACCTGATTGGCCACCAGTCGGCTGTCTCCGGTCACAGCCACAGTGAACTGGTAGTACCCACTGGCCGGCTGGCTGGACATGAAGTTCAGCTCAAACACACCACTAGGGGAAACAAAGCGAAGGGGAAAATGAACCACTTAAATCAACAAAAGCGGCTCTACAGACAAAGCCTCTGAAAATTGATGCACTTCTTATTATGTGTGCCAACATTACTTTGTATTAGAAATAAGTGAGAAACAATGAAGTGGCAGTCTTGTGTGGCACAACTCAAGCATGACCCTACAAGACCTTTAAAGCGCGAAAGGGGAAATAACTGGTACTGTCCCCTGGGAAAATGAGGCTCCTGTACAAGTCACTGTCTTCCAGAGAAAGGTAGCCCCTTATATAACTCAAACTCTCTCACACAGGGATAACCAGTCTCGTATCCAACTTACTCTCTGTGGGTGAACGGTGTCTGGCTGAGGATGACGCTCTTGGTAGCCAGGGCATTGGCGGACTCCACCAGCACACTGGCAGACGCCAGGGGCTGGGACAGGATGTCGGTAACCAGGAGCTGTTCGTGAAAAACACATAACAGCACAAGGTCAACGTTGGGGCATGTTCTGTAGAGAGCACACGTGTTGTTCACAGTGCTGTGAACAACACTTTAACGTGTGAGGAACCTCGATGGAGGAAAAAATTGTTGGAGATTTTTAGCTTCAGTCTTGAATTTAGAACGCAGTTGTGCAATTTTGATTTATTACGTAATTTTTGTCGCTACTCAATTTTGATTGTATGCTTTGGTTGTTCTCAGCCTCATTTGTAAGTCAATTAGGAGAAAAGCAACCTGCAAACTGAATGGATTACTAAATGTAAGACAGTGGGGGGGGGAAAGTTGTGTACCTGGAGGGTGGGCTGGCTGTGGGACACCGTGGCTGGGCCCTGGGTTCTGACCACCACCGGCACGTGGAAGCGGTTGCTGGAGAGGGCAACAGCGGCCCCAGCTACGCTGAAGGCCTCTGAAAGAGAGTCCCAGGACTTCTTACTGAAGATGGAGTTTACCAGCTGGATGACCTGGTCCTGTGTGTGGGGGGGGAGGATGTATGCTCAGTCTGGTGAGTGATAACTTTGATAACCTTACCATCTCAATTCACATGCCGCCGCCATGGTCGCTTGATCATACCTCTTTCAAGGGGGGCTCCACATCCACATGGTCAGACAAAGCGTAGGCTGCCACCACGAAGTCGGCGGTTGCCTCAAGCCCCTCCTCGAACTGCAGGTAAAGACCTCCAAGATCGTCCAAACGAGCAGTCAGATCCTAAGACAAATATTAGCGTTATTGCGGGTTTTTCTATATTGAAATCGACAGAACAGCGCCACCTGGTGGAGAAATGTTAGTACTCACTTCTATTTCCTCCACAAATCCACTGAGCTCAGCCTGCTGGGAGAGGCGGGCAGCGGTCTGCAGAGCTAAGGTCACACTGTGAATAGAACAATTGTACTTACTCTACATATTAAGATGAAATACAATAGTTTTAATACCTTTAAATAATATTCATGTACGACTTGCAATAGTCGAATAGAACTATGTGGTGTCAAACTAAAGTTTTAGTATTTTCATTTATGAAATATCAAAACTGTAATTTGTCATCAGTTAGCAAATAATCCATCAACATCTCCTTACAACCCTAGGAACAGATAAGATAAAATAAATGTCCCAATTAAGGGCGAGCCAACCAAGCAGGAGCTTACGCCACAACGTTCTCCTCCTTGTTGATGCGAGCCCGGAGGGCGGCGACCACTTCCTGCGACGCCAGGGGAAGGCCAAGGGCGGTGAGCGCCCCCACAGCATGGTGGATCTGGGCCACGGTGGAGTCCTCGCTCACGGCCGCAAGGAGAATGTCTCTGGTTTCATTGGACAATGGGATCTAAAAAGGGTAAAAGTAGTAGTAGTGGGATTGAGTTTTAGTACCACATGTTTTTCTCTAGAGCTAAGAAAACCTGTTTGTGTGGTGCAGACCCCCAAAAATGTCACATCATGATTTTAATACTTTTTCACTGAAAATGAAAATTGTGATGGAAAAATGATCATTCCCACTAATAGTGAATGATATCATGCATTGTTGGCATGAGGCAGTCAGAGTCAACGTTATGGTCATTGCACAATACAACGAAATGTGATCTCTGAATTTAACCCATCACTAGTGGGCAGCCACAGCGCAGCACCTGGGACTCCAGGTCTACTGCCGAGCAAACGTAGCAATATGATATAATTATTAATAAGTCCAGGTGGTTTTTAAAAAGTTCTTGCGTCTTCAGATCGGCCAGCAGGCTCCTCAAATTGCAGGGACCAGTCATCGGAGTGGACAGGTACCCCCAACTATGCATGGGAAACAGGGAAAACAGCCACAGAGGCCATGGAGGCCTGGAGGACCTAACGGTTAAGCAATACCTCACATCCTGGTAGGTCTTGACTGGCCACCGCAGCATAGAAGAGAGAGTCCACACTTGTTGGGTCCAGCTGGGACTTCAGGAACTGGCATGCCTCCTGCAAACACAGAGAAAAGAAAAGCCAAATGCATAATCCTTGGTAGTATAAACGTTGTCTGCTGTAGGGTTCAATAATACTCCAGCTTCCGGGATGATGATGATGATGATGATGATGATGATGATGATGATGATGATGATGATAACCGCCCCCCCCCTCCGCTTACAGCTTGGTCTTCAACACTGGCCCCCAGCTTGGCCAGGCCCACCACGGAGTAGTATGCCGACTCGAGGTCCGTGAAGTGCTGGCCCAGGAAGGTCTGGAGCCTCGCCACGTCGGACCGGGACAAGTAGTGGGACGGGGTCAGCGCCTGGACCCCCACCGCCAGGCTGAGGAGCAGCACCCGTAGCAAGCCTGTGGGACGGAGGGTGGACGTGTGTGAATTAGTTAAGTGTGAAGTATCCGCAGCCATTTGTTAAAATGCTATTTTCATTCATTTTCTCTTAGCTCCTTAGCATTAGCAGTGTCATTAGCAGCGTTTAGCTTACACATCTGGCTAAAACGTGCGGATTCCCAAAATCCCACGTGCATTAGGTAGTTATCACCGTGCGGTAGGTGGTTATCGAAAACAACAACGTGCAGTAGGTAGTTATAAATAATGATAATAGTAATGATAAGAGCGGGGTTGTCTTACTAGTGTGGGCCATGTCTTGCAGTCTAATGCAGCGTCACCAGAAACCGACGAGCGCTTCCGGGACTTTAGGAGTCGAACATCCGGACCCTTTCAAAATAAAGGTTCACACGCGAAATGAACGCGGAAATGATGGCGCCATAGGAGACGACGACGACAACAACAACAACAAAATACCCCCGGAATGACCTCCAGTGTAGGTGTGCTGTAGATGTATTTCGTTTCATTTTTGTTGCTGTTGTTGTTGGACATGCATTTATCTTGGTTGTCTTGCGCTTTGTCAGTTTGCACTTTTACTTTGAAAACTGGACCCTGAAGTAAATTCTCTGTCGTACCGTCTCATTTTTCTATTTGGTTTAAAATGTTTCCTGCGGTATAAATGATTTAAGATGAATTCACACTTGAAGAGAGTTTATATATATTTTTAAAATAAATTCATAATACATAAATCGTTATTCGGTTGGCTTCATTGCATCTTCTTGCCGTAATGCTGCAGAGTGCAGACGTTGCATTGATGTGGAGGCGCAGCATTGGCCAGCTGTGATGACATCACTGACATAACATCACTGACTTAACATAACTGACATAATATAACTGACTTAACATAACTAAGAAAACATAACTGACATGACTTGCTCATCATTTGTGTTTTACCTGCGACCATTGATTAAAAAAAAATACACATATGAGACAAAAGTAAATATATGTCGTTTATTTTTTCAGGTTTTGTTTCTATACATACATCTTCTAAATGGGACACTTGATTGCATCTTATTCTACAAGGTTTTTTTTTTTTTTTATAACATTGGGTAATGTACATATCCTGAGTGTACATTCAAATACTATTAAAACACTATGCTTTGTACTGGTCAGGTGACTAATAACAACAAATCAACAATCAATGTTCATTATTGCCTTTCCCCCCAAACAGATTTCAAGTGCAAAAAGATCTCAGTGGAATGGGATTTGCATATCATTTTACAAAACCACCTACAAAAAGGGTATTTTGAACCAGATTGACATATTTTAAAAGTACCAGTCCTTCCACATACTTGTACAATCCCAGCTCAATGATTGGTTATCATTTAGTCTACTCCATGGGTACACTAGTTTAAAAAATGTCACTATTCAACAACCATTGCTTTGTCCCATTCATCTAAAAATCGGCCTAAAATTAGGACGACGGTGACATTGTTCAGATGATGCAACGTCTCGGCATATGGAAGAGTGAAGAGAGCGTGAAGAGAGAGAGGGGCATTTCAGGACAGGATGAGAGCTCGGTTGGGGGTTTGGAGGGATCTCAGGTAGCGTCTCGCTTTCTCAGTCATTATGACCTGGTCCTTGGTTTGTCCACATACGACCATCTCCCATTCTTTGGACATCTACAACAGAAAGTATCTTTGTTAACAACAACAATAATAATACCAATGCCTTTAAGGCATCATTTTATTTAAGGCTGCAGCATGTCTCACCGGTGTCAGGGGCAGGGAGCAGGGCTTGGCCGTGCACTCGCTGGGCTCCACAAGGAAGCCCTGGTCCAACACGTTCTCGTCCCTCTTGGTGCAAAACGAAGACGACAGGTCCAGGGTCATGGACAGCGAAGTCTCTTCCTGAGGACCAGGAAGCAGAAATGGCAGAAGAAAAAAAAAAGATGAAAAGAGGTTTCTTTTTTGGTTCCTAGTAACGTTAATAATAATGCATCGAGGAGGCCCCCCATACCTGTGTGGAGTGTTTGGGTTCAGGCTTAATAGGTTTGAGCTGGATGGCTATGGTCTTCCGACACTCCATTACATCAAGAGCCAAAGACTTGCGGACTTTCTTCATAGGAGGTCGATGCTGGAAAGACAGACAACACAACACATTAAGACTCCAAGCATGTGACAGCCCAAGTGAAACTTTTATGATTGATTTTGAAATTATACATTAATCAGATGCTTTAGTTCAAAAATGTGGGACACGAGTGAGGTGGAAAACAAAGCATAAAACCAGCACATTTTTTTTGTTTGTCCTTTTGAATCAATGCCTCAATAAAAAGGCAATATCAAAACAGAATAGTCAAGGAAAGAAAGAAGTACTTGATGCATTTTGGGCTGGACTGGACAAACGGGTCCAACTATTACTAAAGAACACGCAAACATTTCCGACCGCAAAAATAACTTATGAAGTATGAAGCTGGCAATATAAATACCAGGGAGGAATCATTTTGAACAGTAGTTGTTCACCAAGTGTAGATGTAAGTAGGTCAGCACATTTCCATGTGTCAATCAGTAAGAGTCTATCAGTACCCACCAGGGATTTGCGGCGAGGCTCGGGAGTACGAAGTTCAATCCCAGCCTCCCGGAGTATGACCTCATTCAGATCGTCTTCCATGTTAGGAGTCTGAGGCTGAGATACAAAGTGGTGTAAATATACTTTTTAAATACCTGCATGTGTTGTGAAGTTAAAAAACAAATCATTATTTTGCACTCACAAAGTACTTGGACTCACCAAAGGCGGCAATGGACAATATTTCTCCATGGCATTTTTGAACGGCGTCGGAGTTCGTGGAGTAGTACAGAGTTCAGACTTGTGATTTGGCGTAATAAACCTAGACAGGAAAATGATAAATCCAAAAGGTATTACTATGTAGTCAAATAGGAGACATTTTTATCCAAAGCGACATTAAGTGAAATTCATTATGGAGCAGCTACGGGTTAGGCATCTTGCTAAAGGATGCCTACAGGTAGTTTGCAGACAGCTGGGAGTCACCCCAGCCTCTGCACCATCCTGCCCCACACCTTAAGAACACATTGAGACCCATTACTACCACATACACAGAGCTCTCCTTCTGGATGATGGGTGTCTTGTCACGCTGTAGCGGCGTGGTGACGGTGGCCTTCTGACTGCACACCGGCGTGGATGTCAGGGACGGATTCTCCAGATCGTGGGAGTCCTGCTTGGTCCACATGTTCAGGAACTGAAAGATTATACATTTTTGTTACCAAATCATCAATGCATCCAGACACAGTAGTGACAATAACTGTAAACGTAATGTCACTTGCTGAACAAATTGTGGCAAGTGAAAACGACATTATATGGTAAAGGGCCCGCATTTTATACAGCGCTTTTGCCATCGAGTACTGACATGGGTAGTATTTCCAACGGTGTTTACCTGGGAGGGAGAGAAGGGCAGGATCTTGACGGGCGTGCTCTTGGGCGTCTCGGAGTTGTTGCCGTCGGGTGACAGGGCAATGCGACGGCGACTCCGGCGGTTGAGTATGGAGGGAGGCGTGATGCCCCCCGGCGAGATGGGGATGAGCTCACCTTTGTTGCCCTTGCTCAGCTCCTGCAGAGCGCTGCCCTCCAGGCGGAACTGGTGGCGCTCAGGGCTCTGGCTCTCCTCGGCCAGGTCAAACGCTGACAGGTTGCACCAGCCGTCGATGTCCTGGTACAAAAAACAGTTTTTAAGTAGCGGTGAGGAATGCGTGCACGCTACGGACGCACGGGGGCATCACCAATAGTCATCAATAGTAATAGATAGTAAAACCAAGGCTCATTGATTTGAACATGTGCATCAGAGAATCAATGCATCATCAAAAAAGCACTAAGGTTTTACAAGGGAAAAAACGGGGACCCACCCCATCTACCATGTCCATCACTTCTTTCAACACAGGGCCTGTCGGGGAGAGGAAGCCAGAGCTATCCACCACCCAGCTGGTGCAGCTGGTTTCTGCTGAGGTGTCGGGCTCCGTCTTGGGGCTCAACGCCTCCTTGGAAGATGAAGGAGGCTCCACAGAAGGAGCTGCTACTCTTTGAGCACAATTCCTTTCGGTTGAAATCATTGTTTCCTGCAAAAAGAGAATGGAAAGTTTACAAGGAGAGAAAACAAAAACCAAGGCAACTGGTGATGTTGTGCAAGCCATCTAGTTTGAATGCCAATTGTCTTAATCAATTTGTATGGGCTGTTGTGCCTTTATGGACGAGAAAGTGACGAGAGACAGGAAAGTGGGGTAGAAGAAGAGAAGGATTGACCTGTCACATGGGACCGCAGGTTGGAATCGAACCCAGGGTCGCTACAAGGGATATTGCCTACACGGTTGGCACACTAGCATGTTGAGCCACCGTGCCGTTACATGGATGTCAATTTTAATGGAACTTTACTTATCACTATAAGCTTCACGACTATTTCCCCACTCTCCTCCCAAGCAGCTAATCTGCTTCTTACTTGCAGGGGCGGACTGGCCATCTGTGAGTTCTGGAGAAGTCCAGAACGGCCGTGTGGGTCTACGGCCCTTTTTTTTCCCGATTTTTTTAAAACATTTTTTTGAAGAACCCCGTCAACAATCGCGCAGCACCCCCCCCCCCCCCTTCAACAATCGGGCAGCACCCCCCGTCAACAATCGCGCAGCACCCCCCCCCCCCCCCCTCCCCTCCGTCAACAATCGCGCAACTCCAAGGCCGGTCCAGGACAAAATTGACAGGGCCGATTTTTGTTCCCAGTCCGCCCCTGCTTACTTGGGTGGATGTGTTCTGTTCCAGCTCCTTGTCTGGTCCACTTTCAGAGCTGTGGGGCATCTGTGAAACCAGGTAAGAATTCAGCTCTGCTCTTCATGCAAGTCACGATTTCTCAAAAGAAAAAGAAAAAAACACCAGGCACAAAAGTGCCGCTGATCTTTGAATAACAGTTAATTACCTGCAAGTCTTTTTCAGCACGAGCCAATAGTTCCTCAAATTCATTTGGCTTGAAGACTGCCCCGGCAAAGAAGCCCATCTCCAGCTTTCGCTTAATGGTGGAGTTCCAGTGATTCTTTACGGCGTTGTCCGTCCTGTTAGTAAAAGCAGACGTATGAAATACATACAACACAGAGTGCATGTACCTGTAATCCCTGTAAGTCGCTTTGAATAAAAGCATCTACTAAATAACTAAGCATACTAAGGGTTCTGCATCCGGCTATGGGCGTCACATGCCCATCGCCGGATGACGCAGAACCTTTCTCGGCTGGGTCGTAGCACCACTACCACGCTATCCTGGCCCCTCATCAACACTTTTCATCCAACAGGCGTAGCTACCTTCCAGGGAGCAGTTTGGCAATCTCCGCCCAGCGGTTTCCCAACACACAGTGGGCCTTGTAGATGACCAGGTCCTCCTCGGCCGTCCAGGACGACTTCTTCACATCGGGGTTGAGGTGGTTGTGCCAGCGCTCCCGGCACTGCTTCCCCAGGCGGCCCTTCAGATGCTTGGCTACCAACGCCCACTGCTTGTTCCCATGCATGTTAACCAGCTCTATGACCTAACGTAGAAGAGAGAGAGAGAAAGAAAGATGGATGCAAACATGGGACAGCAGATGAATGAAACAACAACCACAGTAGTATTCCACGTTATTCATATAAAGCCATTTGTGATGGCAGTTAATTAGGCTGCCACGCTAAGAGACAAGACGTTTACCTTCTCGTCCTCCTCTTTGGTCCATGGCCCTTTGACAAGATCCGGGTCTAAAACCTTGAACCATCGGTGCTGACACTGCTGTTCAGAGTGATTCTGAGGAACATAAGAGTACAGCCGCATGTTAGAAGGAGTATGGACTGAGGAAGGGTACAATAAAAAGAAGAGCAACATAGAATACAGCCGATATCAACTCAGCCTATTGATATGCATTTTTTTCAAACACACAGACGGACTCACCTGTATGAAGCTGGAAATACATTTCCAATCACCAGGTCCCACTTTTTGAACCAGAGTCTTGAGGCTGTCATCCTATTTGAATCAAACACAAGGTATTTTAGGACATTTCGGTGACACCAGTGGCAAAACATAAAACACTTATTTGGTGAGACGTGCTGGCAGACTCACCTCCTCCTGCGTCCATTTAACCTTCAGTTTTCCACAATCCTTTGCTTCTGCCACATCAGAGTCCGTGTCCTGACACATGGCTTCTTCGCCCTCCTCGCTGTGAAAGCAAAATACGTGATTGAAACACACAAATGGCCCAAGTATATAAAATCGACTGCTGCCCCTGTAGCCAGGTCCGCTTGATCATCGATAGATAGGTGGTTTTATACAGGATAACAATAGATCCTAATGTACTTATACTTCTAATAACCAATACACCTGTGTCTACACTTTCCATCTATTGTGTCTCTGCACTCTTCAGGATGAAAGCATTCATTTCCCTGGGAGTGATGGTACAGGAGGTAAGCCTGGACTGGGGTCCCTGTCCCAGGACTAGGGTGTCTTGGGTGCCAGGGAAACGGGTCTGTACCTGCAGTAGGACGTGGATGGGGGACGCGGTTCGTGGTCTTACGTGACCCAAAGTCCCCTCTCCTCCACCACCACCACCAGTACCACCTCCACCACCACCTCTCCATGGCTGCAGCCTGCAGCCTTTTGGGGCCTTTAGGCTGCAGGACCTTACCCCCCCCCCACACACACACACACACGGGTTCCCATGGTAACTTCCTCACTTTCGATTAAAAAAACAAAACAAATTGCTTTTAATAATAACCGTTTTTTTACAACGACCAGGGCTTTTTATAACGACATTAAAACAGATCAGATCCCAGTCTCCCTGCGGGACCACCAGACCCCCCCCCCCTTAACCGCAGCGAAAAAGGCGGCATAGGACGGCATAGCTCGGCCATTAGCGGGAAGACAAAAAAACACCAACAAACGAACAACAACAAACAAACAAACATTTAACCTCACTCTCAGGACGGATTGCCTCTCAGTGACCGCCCTCAGTGCTGCTTACCTGCGGGACCACCACGACATTGTTTACAACCGGGGCTGACTTGTATCCTCGCTCTTCTTCATGTATTATCGATGTCCGGGTTTTTTGTTAAAGTATTTTGCACATTAAACTGTGTTGTGTTGTGTGTGTTTTATGTGGTTGGTTGGGGGGGAGAAGAAGAAAAGGCGGCCGACTGGACCAGCTGGAAAAGCTCGCAGTCCCCCGCTCAACTCTTCTCTTACCGCGCGCCCTTATTTTGTCCTGGAAACCGGGGGTGACGTAGGTGCGCGACTTGTGGTGCGCACACGGTGAAAAGCGCGTGTCCCCCAAAACAACTCCCCGCGACACTCCGTTCCGCCTTCCGACACTTTTGCACTTATAAACCCTTTATAAAATATACACTTTTCTTAAAAGTGGAGTTTGTACTACACATGTTTTTTAACGATTGGCAAAAATGTTATTCCTATCGCAGGCTTTAAAGTATTTATTTATTTTTAAATAAATATAATAGGCCTTAATGATCTACCATTAATTAAACAAAAACAAACAACAACATAACACGACCTGTTGGGGAGAAATGCTCATATGTCTCTGCCGGTGTCGTGCCAAAAAGTGATTGTCTGCCAGAATGTGATTTCTGGCCGCGGGAGCGCGCACAGCAGCCCGTTGAGCGGTAGCGCAAAAACGTCTGCTTTTCTCTGGATTAAACGGCCATAATATGCAGATACACACAACTGTATTATAATGTAATTATAGCAAAGGCACGTGTCTTCGAAAGTTTAACGTTCGTTCTTCAATCAATTTTTGGCAGATGAAAATGCCTATTTTGTGTTGTAATGGTCCTTTAAAAGAAGTCCAAGGTGTCCTGTGAGCTCCAGTGTTTATATTATGAAGCTTATGAATGAGATCGTCATATTTAGGCAGAAATCACCTTTGAGTAACTGTATTTGGCCTTCAATCAATTCTTGGCAGACAATCACTTTATGGCACGACACCAGACGCCAGGTGGCTCATTAGAAAGCAGATGGGAGACAGATTAAAACACACCTGGCTTGACTGCCGCTCACTTGGATGAGCGGCACCATGGAGGCGGACGGGTTCCCCGCAGGTAAATACAGCAACAGGTGTATCCGCTTTGTGATCCCGATCAAAACCGTGTTTAATTCAGCCATATTGTTTTGTTTCAACTTAATACCAGACATGAGGAGCTTCGTCTGCTCCTCGCCGTCCGAGCTGGACCAGGCTTTCTTCGGGGAGCGCAACCCGCTGTCCGCGCTGTCCTCCCTGGACCAGCTGTCCACGTCCAACGACACGACGGCGAACCGGTCCTCCGAGGGGCGGCTGGCCTCCCTGACCTCCCTGTGCCAGGTGTCGGACCTGGCCTCCCCCTGCCCAACAGGGGACCTGTTGCTGCAGGTGAACCCCTTCGCCCCCCGGACCCAGCCGGCCAGCGGCGGCCTGGTGTCGACCCCCTACGTGCTGCACCCCAAGCACCAGTACTTCGAGCAGTCCCTGGTGGACCACCACCTCTCTCTGGCCTCCCAACCCCCGTGGGACGTGTCGTTCATCAAGCCGGACTCCCAGCCTTACGTGGAGTCCACCACCACCAGCCTGGAGGCCACGTCCTGTGCTGCACGCCTCCACTCTGCACCCCTGTCTCTGTTGGAGAGTCCCTCCCCAATATGGCAGGATCCCTCTGCCAAAAGGGTGTAGCACAACACTGGTGGTGGTGGTGGTGGTAGTAGTAGTGGTGGTGTTGATGGGGAAAACCAAATGGTTGTTTTACAAAAAAAGAATTGATGTTTCAATAAAGTTTTGTAATCAGAAATGTATTTGCAAGTCTTCTTTACAGTAGAAAAGGTCCATTTGAATATATTCGGCACACAATTACCATACATCATGTTATGTTTACCACACATTAAGGATAAGGCTTGTCTACATTTTTATGCCATTTTTATGCCAACCTTATCGGCCAGACATCCAATTAAACATACATTCTGTAAAAAGTTTCACTAGGATGTGGGTGGTAAGAACTTTACTGCAGTCCATGTCTGCTGCAAATCCACTTGATGGTCTGAAGCTAATTTGGATATTTCTGCAGTTGGAGTACATGTTTCTGAATGAGTAAGGGCTATAAAGTTTCATCACTTAATGAAAAGCTATACATCTATAAAGTAGACAAATGCTGACTTCATCCGAATCTTCATCAGAATGTGGAAAACGGTGCCTCGGTGTTGATCTCATGCTCCTGTGAAAGAGACGAGACATTGGATCAATGTCCGACATGGCACTGCGCTTTCTTTTCAATACCTTGCTGGTTCAAGTTAGCAGAGGGGCATATGGACCAACTCACCTGATTCAGTTTTTTGAAGGCAACCACCTGGAAGAAAATGTGTTCCAGAATGTGTTTGGCGTCTCTCTGGTCTTTATCCAACTTTCCCGTCACCCCTAGAATTTCCCCACATTTGCGCACGTAGAACTCAAGATCGTCATCCGAGGTGCCTGAGGAAAAAGGCGTCCAAACATTTAGAGACGCATCTAGTGCCTACGAAAGACACTGATAGGGAAGAGAAGATTCCTCACTCACATTTATTGGAAAGCTGAGCCAGGCGCACCATCTCCGAGGAGAAAGCCTCATCCAGATCAAACAGGTCCAACATGGGTGGGGGCAAATCTCTGAACGCAGGCGGGAAGACCTAAAGTGGAACCAAGCAACCGGGTTTCATGTATACACACGGTAGCGGACAATGAGCAGCAGTCGGTAATGGTAATAAAATGTTTGAATTGCAGGTATTGCCAACAATGCAGATAAAAAAACAACAGCTAAGATGAAAAGAAAGGAATAAAAGAGTGCACACAATTCAAAGTAATGCAGACAATTCGGGTGCAAATAACGTAAAGTGGCGAGTTAACCCAGATCGGGGTAGGGAGGTGAATCCACCATTCAATGTAAACGTCTCTCACAACTACGACAGCCTTTGCTGTACACAACACAATAAGTATCAAGAAAATGGAGTGCCATGGAACAGTGTTTGAAATAATTATTGATAGGCAGAACGAGACATAGGGGTGGGGGTGGGTGCTCACAGCAGGTTGTAGCGGAGGTAGTGGCGTCTCAAACTGGGGTGTGATCAACTGCAGAGGCTCATGCTTGACATTTAGCTGCTGGTAAGCACTGCAAAAATAATAATGTTGACCAGTTATTTGATACAAAGATACAGTAGTGACAGACATTGCTCTTGGCATTGGGAATGTACCTGATGACTTGGGGCAAGGTGTTTGTAGACAGTTTGAACATCGTCATATCGAAGAGGGAGGTGAAGTCCCTGGGGTTCTCGTCCCCCTCCTGCAAGCACACCCGAAGGCGGTCGGACAGGCGCCCGGTGTCTGGTAGCATGGTGTAATCTGTGATCTAGGCAAAGGGGATGAGAGAAGAGATCAGTGAATGTTGTTAGTAGTTGTAAACAGTTCAGTTCAGTCAGGTCTTCTTACCTCTGGGTCCTCAGCATCAATCTGATTCAGTTGGATGTTGTCGGTCGTCAGCCACTGAACCACCACATCCTGATGAGGTGGTTGAAGAAACATCAGTCAAGCCACTAAACCACGACCATCTCTCTCCACAACAACCCCAAAAAATAAATAAATGCTACACCATTTTGAACTTAATTAAAATGCACTCACCAATATTTTACTGTTCTCCTCTTTGTCAAGATACTGGTCACTAAACATGTGGCAGGAGCCCAGAACGGCGAGCTTTCCTGCCTCCTTCGATGAATAAGACATGAAATAACGGTCAGATATCAGCTGTCAAGTATAGATGTATGAAGCATTTAACCCATCCTAGCCTACTAGGAGCAGTGGGTGCCCATGAACCATCTCCAGTTATGGTCTGGTTATGGTCTGGGCAGGAGTGTTGTCTTCCATGTTTTGTGGTGTGGGGGAAACCCACATGGCCATGGGGAGAACATGCAAACTCACACACAGAAAGGCCTCCTGATAGCAGTGGTCGGCCTCAAACCTTGCTGTGAGGCAGCAGTGCTAACCACTGAGCCGCTGTGCCACTCCCTGTGCACCTCACCTGATATTTTTTATTTATTAAAAAGATGTGTGTAAAAGCTGATGCGAGTCCTCACCTTGGCCTGGTAGAATGCTAGGATGGGCCTGTTGAGGGGGAAGCAGACAGAGCCGGTGGAAAGAACAGCCACGGCGGGCTTCATCACGCTCAGCGTAGCCCCGTACGGGTACACGAATGTCAGAGCCCTGCCCAGCGTACACAACGCAAAGATAAGAGTGTTTGTTCAGAAATGGCACCTTAATGAAATATACTAGATTAGAGATTAGATTAGAGCACTTTATTCATCCCCCAGGGGAAATTGAGGCATGACAGCAGCCCACATCAGTACAAAAACAAATATTATACAAATATTAATTTAGAAAATAAGTAAACTTCTATTCATACACACACACAATAAAAACACTTAAAAAGACGGAGCCACTGAAAGGCAGAAAATAGGAAGAAAGAACCTACATCACACAAGAGGTTAAAGGTGAAGGAAGGTATTAGAGCAGGGGACTCACTGAGCGTTATTCCCAGTGCTGTCATCCTCGGTGGTCCCTGGCACCACTTTACCTGCAGCCCGACTGATTTCTCTAAAGTAGAAGAGAGTGGACAGCGTGTTAAAGCTAGGAGAATAAAACTATGTCATGAAGTAATGTTGTATGTACAATATCATAAGTGAGCCGAGAATGATGGAAGCACAGTCTCAACACACCTGTTCAACACGCCGTTGGATACAAGGGCCTCCTTAGGATGAAAGTACTTGTAATAAACATTCCTCACGACTGCATCTGTAATTTTGAGGGAGAAAAACACAATTATTAAATCATCATGCGAATACATTGCAACCTTATATGTATTGAGTTTATAAAACACACACACACAGTACCATTATTGACCATGATGCCGAACTCCTCCAGGAGGAAGTTGATGTTGGTGTCGTACTTGGTTTCTCCTCCTTCACCGAGCATCACCAGGATGTCACCTCCTCCGTCGAGGTACTGCTTCAGCACCTCCAGCTTTTAACACAATGGTGGATCAGTGTCAAAATCCCACTACTACACCACACCTGAATAATTTAACACCTTTTTAAAAAACCAACTGGCCTGCATATTTTGGTTGTCAATTCTTCATGGCCTACTCTACCTTACTACATCTTTGTTAATAACAATAAGGACTTTAATGGGTGATTAATGGGATGATGTATTATTATTACAGGTACTGTTGTGTATTCCCTTATTGCATGCATTACCTCTGATGCAGTGAACTTCTCCCTGGGGCCAGCAGTGATCCACAACTTGACGCCCTTCAGCTTCTCTGAGGACAGCTCCTCTTTGATACTTCAGACAAAGTTGTGTTTTAATTCACATTAAAACTCACAGCCTTAATGAGTTGTTTTGCAATCAGCAGAATGACAGTTTTAGGTTTCCTCTCTCTCTCTCGCTCTCTCATTACCTCTGTATTCTCCATTGAGCCTTGAGTCTCTTCTGCAGGAGCTTGTAGCCGTTGCTCGCCGTAAACAACTCCTTCTTGGAGGCGTTTAACACCACCGCGTTGCGCTGCTCCTTGTCCATCTTGTCCGTCTCTCTCTCTCTCTCTCTCTCTCTCTCTCGTGTTGTGTGTCTGTGTGTGTGTTGGAGCCACCGAAGCTAGTTCGTGTTACATCGACATATTAGCTCGTAGTAGCTTCTCAGCCCCAAACAAACTCCGCGTCGATATCTAATGATTGGGATTATTTATTATTACCAGTTGTTTAGCCAATATATCGCAAATATGTTCTAATGTTGCATTATGGCTTTGTTTTGCCCCCCCCCCCCCCCCCACGGCCACCAGAAGTTGTTTTATACGCTAGCTAGAGCCAAGTGAGCTCGTCGCACTGATGCATTGTGGGGGATAATGGTAACCATAGGCGCCGGCTTCTTAGCAACCGGCTTTTACCCAATCAGAAGCTTTTTTAAAATTGGTCTCCAGGTAGAAAGCGCTCCCATGAAGGTTACTTCCCCAGATCACCCATCCCTCCACCATGCTTAGGGTGAACAACATGGCAGCCAGAGAGCCACTGTGTTGACTGGCGATACTGGTATTTACTGAATGGAAACTACCAAAAATAACCTCTTGCTTTGCCTTCCACTTTAGGACTCGACATCCTTCGACGTTTTAATAGTATAGACAAGAATAAAGCCATAGCCTTTTCACTTTGTACTTTTATTTAAAACAAAAAAACCCAAATTGAACAGTTAGGACATAGGAAATAACCTGAAATTGTTTGCTGAATGTATCTCGAGCCATTGGGAATATGACGGTTCTCAAAATGCGCTTTTAAAACAGCGATGCCAAAACATGCAATTGTGAACGTTTCCGTCCGTGTTTCATACGTCACTGTTTAAACATTACACATACAAAGCTATCAAAAAATTGTCAACATCTTCCCAGTTCAGTCCATTTGTTTTTTTTAAAATATATATATAAAAACATTCTTGCGAATTGGAACATTTCACAGGATTCAATTTTAACAGGCTCCTGAATCACCCATTGAAAGATTATTTTACAGATGATTAACAAGAAGTCCAAACAACACCATTATTGCAGAACAAAAAAAAAAAAAAAAACGACAAATCCCTTAACTTAAGCAATGTGTTTCCGGAATCTGTAAGCTTAATCAAGACACGGATCTGCATTTATTCAGAGTTTAGCGCAAACTCCTTGCTGTTAAAAACTCAACCAGTGTTAAACGCTGCCAACTAACACATGGATTAGAATACGTTTTGTTGTTCAACAACCATTTATGTTAAGCCGCTAATCTTGTGACGGGGATCTGGACCTGGAACGGGACTTGGATCGAGATTTAGAGCGGGAGCGCATGCGAGGCGGCGACCGCTTGGGGGGGGAATTTGAGGCGTGCCGGTCGCCGTTGGGCGTGGGCGACTTGGAGGTCGACTTGGCACGGATCTCATTTCTGGGGGACGGGGAGCGGCTCGGGGACCTCTTGCCTTCAGACTTCTCCTTGGATCGGCTGCGAGACATCCGCTCGGACTTGACCTTTGACGTGCTCTTGGAGCGCGACTTGCGGGTGTCCGAGCGGGAGCGCGACTTGTTGCTCTTGGAGCGGCTGCGGGACTTGCGTGAGCGGGACTTCTCTGGGGAGTTGGAGCGGGACTTCCTCCTGGACCCGGAGCGTGACTTGCGCCCCGACCTGGAATGGGAGCGGCGTTTGCTGCGAGACCGGGAACTGCAACCAAAAAGATTTGCCTGTTAAACTATACTACTCCTACTTGGTCTAAGCTTTAAAATGAACCTTATTACAATTGCGCGAGTGCATACATTCTAAGCATGGGTCCAACCCTCTAACCCTGGCAGTGGTAATGCCATGCTCTACCAGTTGTGCTAGACAGGACCAATACAGCTGTGGCACATCTCTTCCAGCAGGGGGCATTCTTACCGGGAGCGGGACCTGGAGCGGCTCCTGGAGCTCCTGCTTCGCCTGCTCCTGCTGCGGGAGCGGCGTCTGCTACGAGACCTGGAGGATCAACCAATCACACACCAGCATCAGCTATAGATACTTCAATACTTTCAACATAGGGATGTGTGAATAATAAGTGTAGGACTACTCTTTTTTGTGTGGGAGAGTAAAGCCCCCTCCAACACAACAGAAGTCATTTTAAAGTCAACCCCCCCCCCCCTTACCTGGACCTGCTGCCAGAGTAGGAGCGTCGGCGGCGGGGCTTGTCCTCCACGAGGCGGATCTTCCTCCCGTTGATGTCAGTGTTGTCCAGCTTCTCGATGGCACGCTTCATGTCGGAGCGTGACCGGAACTCGATCACCCCCTCGTTGGTGCGTTCTTTGTGCGCGTCGGCGTAGGTGACCTCGCCTGCCTGACGCATGAAATCCTGCAGAAAGAAAGGAAAAAAGGAAAAAAAAAAACCCAACACATTAGGAATCGTGTTCAGCCAAGAAATGTACAGAAACTCTGGGTTTGAAATCCCTGTGATGCTTTCAAACTGAAACTGACTGCTGGATTAGTCAAGTATATCGGCATTTTTGACTACTTTCTACCTAATTTTGGACTAATCGTGACGGTTGGTGGTCATAGGAGAAATGAAAGCCTCTACCTATAACAAATAACCACGATTCCCTGGGTCTCACCTTGAGGTCCTGCCAGCTGCAGCGGCTGGACAGGTTCTCCACAATGAGGCGGTACTCGGTGCGGACCGGAGGCCCGTACTTCTCCCTGCCAGTGCGGCTCCTGCTGCTGCTACTGTAGCCGCTACCTTCAGAGGGAACAGGAACAGAGAAATCACACCTTGCCATCGCAAGCTAAACGGGTAAGGACTTAAGGGGAACTTAAAATAAATAAATAAAAAAGGGTCTATGGCGAGAGTGGACATTAGAAGTGTATAGTTGACCTTTGTACATTTAGTGTTTTTTGGTGTATGATTTAAATGTTAAGTCAGCTGTTGCATGCAAAATCCTATCAGAGGACATCTTTACACAAAATGTAGGAGTCAGTTGTCAACATTGGGGTTTTGGAAATTTTGTTGAGTTATAGCTGGAAAAAAAAAAAAACCCCATGTATCGCTATTCAGTCAATTTACATACGTATAACTGTGTGTACATCGCGGGGGTAGGGAAGCATGTACTGGGGGAAAAAAGTACCCATGTGAACAATAAAATATCAAAATATAAGTTTGACAGACATTTACAATTGCTATATGACCATTAGTCCACATGTGTAGTATGCGTCAAAGTCCAGAATCTTTAGAGTATCTTAGATTAGTTTAGAGGTATCGCTGGCAAATACCTTTTACTTAGTCCAATTGAAACTATCAAATCAAACTGTGTACTGCACACATCACACCAACAGATGTTAATGACACTATACGTTTTAAGAGCCAGCTAATGCACAATCAAGGCAAAGCGAATGGCTCTTAAAATACAAACATGTGTTGGCTTTGACCTCTGCGACATGTCTTGCAACAGTAAAACCAACAGGATTCCTCACCATCAACCTGGTCTATTGGGGAAAAGGAGGCCGTCATCATGGCTTCCGCTTAGGTCAGCCAATGGTCACAAAGGGCAAAGGTCACACACACATTGTAAGGTGAAAGCCAAGGCCAAACGGGTCAGGCAGTCATCTTAGCCACCAGTCATCTTTAGCCTCAATGGACTCGGACCCAGCCCGCAGAGGACTCTTTCAAATTGAAACATCAAGCACTTTGTTAATGTTGATATAACTGAATACAAATACAACTTTCACATGTCTTATTCCTTTTGTTTTAATACATTCAAAACGGTAGTTTCTAAAAGTCTTTGTTACACCACGCTTCAACTCGGGGTGGCAGCAAACATCAAATGAAAACAAACTGTACTAACCAATGCTTAATTTACTTCATTAAGGTTGGAGCAGGACAGGTCACCCCACCCAGCAAACCCACCATTAATGTCCATGCAGAGGTACAGTCCTTTATGCAGGTAGAGCTCAATATCACTAAGCCTTTTTAAAATACGGCTATGTGGTATGAGAAGTCTACATATCAAAAAAACATGATAAAACCTGTTGAGACTGAATTCTGCAGCCATACTTCACACCCCAAGTCCATTATGACAACACTTAAGATGGTGTCTACCGTTCGGACCGAAAAACATGTTTGTATCAGACCTGCGCTCTATACAAGACATACACCACCTTAGACTTTTGCCAGAATAACTGCAGGCCACTATGGGAGCCAAGAGTGGAGTATCATGGAGAATTTACATAACAAGAGTCATGTTTTCTTTAGAATGGAAAGGTGTGTAGTATCAATGGCTTTCAATCATGCCTATATCTGAACGCCAGAATATATTTTACATAATGGTCAAGCTGGCAAGGCAAGTCTATCCTCCCTAAAAATATGACAACATATTTACAGATACATGTATAGGAGACTCACCCTTCACCGTGTTAATTTTAGCCAACAATTTATTTGGAATGGAACTTGCCGAGAATAAGATACCCCTCCAACACAACTGTCATTTAAAAGTCTAAGGAATGGCTATAGTTGCACTTCAAATTAAATTGATGTCTACGTTTTACGATCTGCATTTAACAAACTGGTTCGATAAATATATTACCCCTCCATAGTGAGCTGAAATTATACTGGCAATATAAGACAGATATACAGTCTTTTATATATATAGTTATCCAGGGACTAAAATCCATACGATTACATTTGTACGATAACGTAATTACGGTAAATAAAAATCTACCCATGTCAAACACCCACGTCAAACAAAAAGAAACCAAGCATGGCGTTGGCCATAATCATAGAACTTACTACTTCTTCCACCTCCTCGGTCTCCTCGGTCTCCACCACCACCACCTCCTCCATAGCCGTAGCCGTCTCTCCTCGGCCCCCGGGCGTGTTCGATGATCACCCGCTCCCCACACAGCTCCTTCCCGTTCAGCTCGTAGACGGCGTCGTCCGCATCCCGGGTGTCCTCAAACTCAACAAACCCATACCTGCAGGGGAAATAAGAAGCACATGTTCAAGTGTCACTTGCTGCAGTCTAAATATATACCATAGGGCCTGGGCCATATGGCCAAAAACCATGGCCATGTCGCCAGGTCGTACTCCTGTGTTTAAGAGTATTTCCTAATTTTCTTCATCACTTTACTGCAATGCAGCCTTTACAACACAGGAAAAGACAACACTTAATCGCCATAATCAAGACACCCAAAAATCTACGACGATATCCAGTCTCGTATCGCGATACCGATATATCGCCCAGCCCCATATATATATATATATATATATATATATATATATATATATATATATATATATATACACACACACACACACACACACACACACACACACACACACACACACCAAGCTCACTGTTTAACGGCTTAAACGTGCACCATAGTTTTGTTTAAATCCTAAATCCGATACTCCCTAATAAGGCGTATTATTGCGGTTTATGTTTCGATTATCGAACCGGACCATCTGGACGCGATGCACCGTTAGCCGCGCGCCACCGGCCTTCAATAGAAAACACACTATGCAATGAATTACATAAACTGTATCCCCGACGTATTTGCCCAGGTGTGAGAAAGAGCATAACCTATTTTGCACACACATATATATATATATATATACACGTATAGACCAGCTAGTCTGGGGCCAGGTCTTGGGACCAGCTAGTCTGGGACCAGGTCTAGGCCTTTACCCGTTCTTGAGGTCCACCTCCAGCAGTTTTCCGTAGCCGCTGAAGAACCGCTGGATGTCTTTCTCCCGGACGTGGTAGCTCAGCTTGCCGACATACACGCGAGGCATGTCTGCTACAAATACAGATACAAACCTCGGATACGAGTTCAACCACGACCACTACTAACGTGAAGACCTCCTAGCCTCGTGTTAGCGGGAAGCGAGAAGACCCGTCTGCAAATGGCTGCTGCTGATGGTCCTCCTTCTTCTTCTTCTCCTTCTTGTAGTGCGTGTCCGGTGATGGAAAACGGGCTTGGAGGCGCATTAGCGCCCTCGTCTGGTCAGGAGGAGGAACTGCAGATCCTACTTCTGAGAAAACTAAAACACACACCGACTAACTCACTATAACTTCAGTTCTGTTGAGCAATTGTGTTACCTTTTAGAAACTAAGAAAAACTAAATATATATTTATATTATATATATCGTTTACCAAATATATATTTTAGGGTTAGGGTTAGGGTTAGAAAAGCATGTGTTGCCCATGTTTATTAACCCAACACATTTGTACTACCTTCACTTTGCGGCATTTCTTTTATTATTGCTCTCTGGTCTGTATTTTAAACATTTCAACAATATATACGTTCCACCGTTTCTGTCAACCTCCTGTTCAGATGCTTAAGGGTTAAATAATGTGCTGTTTAATATTCATCCTTGTGATTGCCGTTTCCTCCTTCCTGCCCCACCCTATTCCTCGTCTTTCCAACCTCCTTTTGGATGTTGTACAAATGTCCTCCCTTAACTTCCTCATCCCACTCGCCATTTGCTTTTATTTTTTCCTCTTCATTAGACTGTTGGCTTCTGCTTTCCTGACGTCTATATTTACACCAATCTGGTTTCCCCTTGGTTGCATCTTTTGCACATTTATCAGCTTTTTCATTTCCACTAACTCCTGAATGCCCTGGGACCTATAAAGTTGACTCATCGTCTGGATTCCGAACAGTTATTGTAAAATGTCATGCAACAGATCTTGCCTGATTGACTTGAGACAAGACTCTTTAATACTGCACATGAATCTGAACATATCAGGGGAAGTGGTCTAACTTCCTCTAGTCACTGTAACGCGAGGCAAATGGTTTGCAGAACTCATTTTTTAATTCATGAGCCGTTTGTACAAAGCATGTGTTGTGTTCTGTTGAAATTTGGTTGGAGTGAAACATAAAAGAAAGAACATAAAATGGATTAATACATTTATATCAAAAAGGTAAATATTGAGGCAGACACACTGCTAACATCTTCAATCATAATTTATTGGAAAATATACACATAATATACATATATAATTAGTTCATTTTATTCCCTATATTTCAGACAGACGACACTTGTCACACAAGTTAATTTGTTCCCCTCATTTAAACAGTGGAATAGTAAGAATGACTTCTGCCGATATAACAAGGTTATTGAGGCTATGCTGGACTTGGCTCACTTGTTACCTCATTCCCTATTCCCTATATAGTAAACACTACATAGTACACTATTTAGGGAAAAAGTAGGGAATTTGGACACTAATTATGTGCCGGAAATCCATCAGTGTGATGTTGGTCGCATAAACAAGCCGACACGTGTTAGATGTCACAGGGTGAGCTTTCAGTGCTGGCGCTGTAAGCGCATCAAGAACCCGTATGAAGAACCCCTATGTACCGGACCATCGCTATTGGATGAATCAGATGACAATGAAAACCGCTATGCATCATGGGATACAGTGCAGAAATAAGTGCGCATCAGGTGTAAACGTATTTAACGGTGCATTATGGGTAATAAGTTGTGCACTATCTGGGGACCAGATTTGGGTTACACCCTAAGTAGTGGTGTAGTGGTGAGTGGACCAATTCAAGCGCCCCCCCCCCCCCCCCCCCCCCCAGTCTAAAGTTTGCTCTTCTCCTCGGATGGCGTTAAACGGATGAGCCCTTCCTGGCAACAGGAGGCAGCCAACACCCCATCTCTTCTCCACAGCCGTCCCTGGACCAGACCTCTGCTGCCCCCTAGAGGGTCAGTTCAGAAATGGGATATATTTTGGGAATGCTTTTCTTTTTAAATGAATTTGTGCCCAACACAGGGACAACAAAAGTATTATGTATGCATTCATAAATAGGAAGGTGAATTGCATAGCATGCATACATCTTCCACATAAATTGTAAAGCTTAAATGTAACTACATTGTATGAAAAAGAAAATATGCATTAAAAGGGGCTATAGACGATATATTTAGCCACATGATGTCGCACTAGAGCACCAGCATCTCAAACCACAACATTTGGAAGTGTTTTCTACCTTCTAAACTCATCTCATGCACAGCGCGTGCGTTATCATGAACGCACGGCCGCACGACTACCCAAAACAAAGAAAATAGAAAATCAGATTACAACACACACAGAGCCTTCATTCTCTGGTCAGGACGCCATTACTCCACTATATCTCTGCATAGCCAATAGTTGTTGCTGCTATATTAATATTCAGGATATCGTCTATAGCCCCTTTAAAGGAAAATGAAAATGAGAACGTCAGCGAGCATCACACTGACCTGCCCACGGACTCTCGACCTCGTACAGCATCCACTCGTCAGTGCGGAAGGTGTTGTGGAACCACATGGCGTGGTCCAAGGAAGCCATCATTTTCACCCTTACATCGGGGTATGACGTCAGCGTGGTGCCCAGGAACGAGTAGTCTGAAATGTAGGCGGCCACGCAGCCGTGAAGCTTCATGTTTCCTTCACCTTTTGAAATAACATAAGATCATTTTATTAATCCCGGAGTGGAAATTCAGGAGTTACAGTATACACACACACACACACACACACACACCTCTTTAAACAGAGTATACAGTATACAAATAAGTAGAAAAATCCAGAGACAAACTTACAGTGAATTCAGATACAAACAGGTTATGCTTCAGACATGAGGGATCGAACCCAGTACCTTTCGGCACCCTAGTCCCTACACACTAACCTAACAGATGTGGTGCGGCACAACGATAAAAGGAGTTTTATTTTCGCCTTACCTATGTGTCCTCGGGCGCGGACCCAGAACATCCTCTTGGGTTCTGTGGTGACCTCTCTGGAGAACTGTAAAGGGTTGACAGGCCGGACTTCGATGGGGACCTCGTTAGCCAACACCCTGTTGAACCCCCGTTTCACCTTCTCCTCCAGGTCAGGCTTTCTGCTCCATTCAAAGACAAACATAGTCACACGTTCGATTCCTGGCAATTTGATTTTGAGGTTTGCCTGCCTGCTCTGTGACACAATATATTGGAGTGCAACAATACAACTACATTTACTACGTAGTCACATAGCTGGGCATCTTGCTCAAGGATGCCTACAGGTAGACGGCAGAGATTGGGATTCCACACCACAGTCAAACCCTCTAACCACCACTAGATTATCCTGCACCCCAACACATATATTGAACATATATCGAATGATATAGGTTTCGATACGGCCACGAGTGTGTGCATTGCATTCTACATACTTTAGGTGGCAAACACGGTCTTTCATTAAGCACCCATTATCATTAGCATCTGCTATGAAATGTATGAACCATGTATGTGTCAAGTAATAAACAACACTAAACTACAATAGCAAGAAAAAAAGAAAACACCTATGTAGTCATACCCTGAAGTATCACGTCATCAATAAAAGCTAAATTGACATTGCGATACAATTTTCTAACACAGCTCCATTTGAAGTCATTGCCCAGCAGCGTGTGGCTGTGTACCCGAGGACAAAGCGAATGAGGTCCTCCAGTGAGAGCAGGTCTTCGGGCGGAGGGACCACCGGCATGGAGAACTGGTGCTGCAGAGGGCTGGGCTGGTCCATGTGGAACGACGCCTGGAGGACCAATATAGGCTCCCCATGCTGGATGGCCTTCACCGAACGCACGCAGAAACTACGGCCGTCCCTCACGCGGTCCACCTTGTACAGCACCGGGAGGCCTGGGTCACCTAGGGGCCAAACAAAAAATACATATACATACATTAAGCTGAGGGGCCGTTAGTAGACGCTTGTAGTAGACCTAGACTGAACAAATGCAGACATGAGTATAGATCAACTACAAATGTATAGTCAATTCCAAAAAAGATAAGATGAAAAGTGCGAAGAACGATTCAATTTATAGGCTAGATAGGTATGTTCTTGCAGCAGAACCAAATTGCTTTACCATTTGTGAGTGTTTTACGTTTACACTCTATTTGCTTTACGCGCCGTTTGCACATCAATGTCATTATTCATGATCCGAAAAGAGGATCAAGACAGCCTCCATGGGATCCAGAGGATCGAGGCGCTGTCCATGCAAAGAAGCAGAATGCATCTTCACCTGCTCGTACGAAGTAGCAGTGGAGGGAGTGTGCATAGAGGTGACCAGCGACGGACTCCGCTGCAGCCACCAGGGCCTGACCGATGATCTGCCCGCCGAATAAACGCCGGCTGAGGGGCACCCAGTAGTTTTTCCCCCTGGACAAAAAAAACACACACACAACAACAAAACATACTTTGAACATGATGGAAACACATGTTCACATCCTCATGACAAACCAATGCCAACTTTTTTAGATGGGCTACATTCAATGTGTGTGTGTGTGTGTGTGTGTGTGTGTGTGTGTGTGTGTGTGTGTGTGTGTGTGTGTGTGTGTGTGTGTGTGTGTGTGTGTGTGTGTGTGTGTGTGTGTGTGTGTGTGTGTGTGTGTGTGTGTGTGTGTGTGTGTGTCCCACCTGTACAGACCGACGTCGATCTCCTCCAGCTGCAGCACGCTGGTGACCAGGACGCTCTTCAGGTCCTGGGACGGTCCAGGTGGAGACCCAGGTCCAGGTGACCCAGGTCCAGGTGGAGACCCAGGTCCAGCTGGAGGCTCGCCGTCTCCCTTATCATGATGCTCACTCATGGTTTGTTACATCAATTGGTTTCATGAGCAATGCATGTACTACTTTGTAGCAGTGGAGTGGAGTGGGGTGGTGGGTGTGTGTGTGTGTGTGTGAGAGAGAGAGAGAGAGAGAGAGAGAGAGAGAGAGACAGCTTCTTCTTCTTCCTGTATAACACGACCCATGCCTGATGCTGAGGTGCGTTGCTGCCCCCTACCGGCGGTGGAGTTGCATTGCATCCTCACGTTTGACTTATGATTCCAAAAAAAAAAACCTTATGCTGTGAAAAATTGGTCTAATAATACATTTAAAAAAAAGTTTGGTAACACTTTAGATTAGGGACCACATATTCACCATTAACGAGTTGCTTATAAGCATGCATCCTTTATTAGTCATTATAAAGCACTTATTAATGCATTATTCTGCATGACCATATTCTACAACTACATTCACTTTAATATTAGAGTTTTCCTTCAATAACCTCCTAAGTACTGCTTATTGATAGTAAGTAAGGAAGTTGTTGTACGTAAATTACGATCAACTAGTTAATGGTGAACATGTGGTCCCTAATCTAAAGTGTTACCAAAAGTTTTAAAAAAAGTAACAAGCCACAAGGACAGCAATGTCTCTGGTGGAGCACATGTTGGTCACATCACAGCTATTTTGACTATTTAAACCAAATGACAACCGTGATTGTGTTTAGTCCTTAGACTGCAGCCTATAAACTATTTGGTCATTCACATGAATTGATATGTGTAGTGGTTAGTGTTGTTGCACTCCTGGATGTCCTTTTAAGGTTTGTTGGCTTTAACGTAAACCCTATCACATTTTTGTAAAGGTTTGATAAAACTCAATTAAAGTAAAATAAAGTAAAATTTAAGAGCTATCGTTTTAGTGTAATTTGTTAGAAATGCCATTGCGGTCAGCTGTTAGTGAGTGAAATCAAATGGCATGTGATGGGAATATCTGTTCTGGGTGACTGCGTCCGCCTCTTTACGACACAGTTTAGATGTTAGACCGCTCCTGGCTCATTTCTGACCAATCAGGGCATCTCCTCCCTGATATTTAAATCTTATGCTGGCCTGGATACCTCTCTCTACCAATGTGATGTGCAGAGGGCACAGCTTGTAGGGTCACGTCAGCATGAGAGAGAGAGAGAGAGAGAGAGAGAGAGAGAGAGAGAGAGAGAGAGAGAGAGAGAGAGAGAGAGAGAGAGAGAGACAGAGAGACAGAGAGACAGAGAGGGGGGGGAGAGAGGCGGTTCTGGTAACCAAGGCAACCCAGAGACCTCGAGACGTCAGTCCTGCTCAGGCCCGTGTCCTGGAGAGATGAATCTGGTGCCGCTCAGGTCCCACAGTGTCTGAAACATAGACAGAGAAGACAGCAGTTGGGCCTATACAGTGGCCAGTGGTGTATTATTATGGGATGCAACAGGAAGTCATCAATGGAGGGTGGATCATATTGTACCTGACAGGCATGTAATTGCTGAAGCTCAATTCTGTTACAATTCCATCTTCAGAAATGGATGTGATGATTGAAGGTGGACGTGAGTGTAACATGATATGAAGCGTGCATGTGATAGGCCTCTATAGGCCTATAGGCTATATGCAAATTGCTCAGCACAGGCACAAAAATACACATACTTTCTGAATTCAAACCCTTGTTCATTCAATAGGACCATTGGACACCTTTCTTTTTATTTCAAATCTTTTTCTTCTTCTTTTTTTTAAAATTTTATTACAGTGTAGGCTATATATAGGCTATATATAGCCTAGGCCTATATATAGCCTATATATGGGCTATATATATGGCCTTTAATATAGGCCATATACTGTATATAGCCCATATAAAAGCCCTTTATATGGGCTATATATGGCCTATATTAAAGGCCATATAGCCCATATAATGGCCATATAGCCCATATATAGGCTATATATAGTAGGCTATAGGCTATATATATATAGACTATATATGGACTATACACCACCACAACCACCACACACTCACTCACACACACACACACACACACACACACACACACACACACACACACACACATGCACACGCACACACGCACGCGCACGCACCGATTGAACATTGCGCGCGCGTAATGGGTTTCCCAAGGACTGCTTCAGAGGTTTTTCGGGCACCGGGAGCTGCAGCAGCAGCGGCAGCAGCAGGAGCAGCAGCAGGAGCAGCAGCGGTCCTCCTCCTCCTCCTCCTCCTCCTCCTCCTCCTCCTCCTCCTCCTCCTCCTCCTCCTCCATCCATCTCCATCCAGTCTGCGCCGCCACTTGATGCTGCTGACCTTGGCTGCTTGCAGACGGCGGCAGAATTACCCCGCATCACGATCCAACATTTAGTCCTACTACTTCTGCTACAGTGAAGGCTGCTGCAGCCTGTATAT
This sequence comes from Merluccius polli, assembly GCA_030340625.1. Lineage (NCBI taxonomy): Eukaryota > Metazoa > Chordata > Actinopteri > Gadiformes > Merlucciidae > Merluccius > Merluccius polli. Next base: position 82,719 of record JAOPHQ010000011.1, read on the forward strand.
TTTTGTACTCCTCTCCTCCTCTACCTCCACCACCACCACCACCACCAGTACCACCATGGCTTCGTCGGACGGGCTGGGAGAGGACTGCGTGCAGCAGCAGCAGCAGCAGCAGCAGAGAGGAAGGTCTCAAAGCGACCCCAGCAACATCACCGAGGTCCGCTTAGGGGACCACAGAACAGGTAACGGAACAGGGTCGTCATGTGGACCCGAACCACACACACACACGCACACGCACACATGCACACGCACGCACGCGCACGCACACACTCATGTGTCTAGGTGTGATTTGGCCGCTCGGATTCGCGCAAATTGGCTGAAGATGGGTCAGCGGCGTCGACGTTTTTTTGACGTGACGGGATCTCCTCAACGCGCACAGTCGCGTCGCGTCGGACACCGTCGCCTCCCAAGCCGCCGTGGATATATACCACAAAAAAGAAAGAGAAGAAAAAACGTGGATAATTATTATTCACACTAAGCGTGACTAAGCGTCCGACTGGTGATATTAAAACGCATGTCCACATTTAACGCGCAGGCGTCGCAGAGAGAGAGAGCCATCCATCCTATCCCTAGAGTAGACTATCATATTATTATTACATCGAGATGGAGGCTATTAACGTTTCTATCTGTGGTGTGTGTGTGTGCGTGTGTGTGTGTGTGTGTGTGTGGGGGGGGGGGGGGGATTCCGGCAGGATCCTGTATTTTTGGCCTGAATGAATGAGAGGTGGTTAGGCTACGTCTCTGACGTGATTTTTCATCACACCGTCACACCCAGTGGTGATTTGAACAGGTCTACAGGGTAATTAATTAATTGGAGATGATGGAGACCCGGGGGACGCGCGAGGAACACGTTGAGGCTGATGTGATGATGCTGATGATGCTGCTGCTGCTGCTGCTGCTGCATGTGTGTTTAGTTGTTTCCATGGAGACCCAAATGGCAGGAGCTGGCACTTGCCCCTCCCACTGTGAGCCTAGATGGTGTTTATCTGTGTTAGGCCTATACATGCATGCAAGCAAGGCTATACGGTCAAATGTTTGATTGTGATTGGACTATAGGATCGTGTGTTAGGCCTACTGTACCGCATTTAGGACTATAGGATTGTGTGTTAGGCCTACTGTACCGCATTTAGGACTACCATATTGGCATTGATGAAGCTTATTATCTCATCATCCACTTTTGTTTTATCAATATAGTACACTATCAATATAGTTATAGACCTAACACTCTTAAGGACATGTTTTGTATTTGTGAAGTACTGCATATGTGATTTATATTTTTGGTACTTAATGTAAGTGCAGCGCTGTACACCAGCTGTAAGTATACAAACAAGGAGCTGTTAACACACTTCAATTATTGAACACTGTTTGTATGTGTGTGCGTGTGTGCGTGTGCGTGTGTGCTGTCTCTGTGTGTGCGTATGTGTGACAGAGAGCGAGAGACAGAGAGAGAGACAGAGAGAGCGAGAGGAAGCGAGAGACTAGGTGGGCGGGGGTCATAGTGAGAGAACAAGGTATTTTTAATCGGTTCTGGTATAATAATATCGTGTTATTCTATTACATTAAGCTTTCTTCCAGTGTGTCGTGATTAGAGTGAGACTATAGGCCTGCAGATGAGTTTGGTTCGCATCTTAGGATAACACCGGAGCATCATGTTCAACATCGCATCATGCTGGGATCACACTGTCTCATGTCTGTCAAACAAATGTGTTGGTTGGCACAGCGACGAGGGGTACCCCTACTCTATATGCACAATGTAAGCCCCCCCTCCCCACACACACACACACACACACACACACACACACACACACACACACACACACACACACACTTTCCCCCCCCCCCCCCCTCTGCAGTGGGAGACGCCAACCAAACCGGTTGGTTTCCTGCAGCCCCTGCATGCCAGACAAGGTTTGGGCAATGCAGCAGTGAAATGCTGCCTGCCTGCCCTCCCCTCACACACACACACACACACACACACACATTCGCACACACACACACACACACACACACACACACACACACACACACACACACACACAACGTACACACATACACACATGCACACACACATGGACACACACACACACACACCCAACGTACACACATACACACATGGACACACACACATATACACACACACTCACTTTCTCACTCTCTCTCACACACACACACACACACACACCCCCCCCCCCCCCCCTGCTGCTGCGGCTTTTGATCTGGGCACCTCTTGCACACGCGCTACAGCGACGTCATGAGGGCTTGGTGCACGTGTGTGTGTGTGTGTGTGTGTGTGTGCGGTGATTATGGGATGGAAGACATCATGGCACCCAGCTGGGCAACGTCACAACGAATCAAACGGCCCACGGGCCATGAGGCCTGCTTAACACACAGACTGACCTCCTTGTTATCATGTGGGTTAGGGGCTGAAACATCCCTCGCTTGTCTCTATGAATATCGCACGCCATAGCGACTCACGGAGGGGAGAAGGAGTCAATGCTCTGCTTTGCAAAGCCTCTGTACGACTGCATGCATTTGTCTTGGAAAAAGGATTCCACAGATATTCATTTTTTGCTGATATATTTTCATGCCACATTAGTTTTAACAGAGCGCTGACAAGTCCCGCCTTTAGCCTGAATCTGCAAAAACAAACATAAACAACGCACATTTAATAGCTTTTCGATGATGCTGTCCTCAGCCAGCAAGAGGCTGATTCAGTAATGCCATGGTAGTCGCATATATAATATAAGTCAGATATTATGATTTTTATTATCATCATTTTATATGGCTTGAACTATCTGTCTGGTTATTTGAATAGTATCAATAATGTGTCTCAAATTCTCTTTTTGCTAAGTGATAACGCTAATGAAAAGCATATCACTGCTCGAGCAGTGTCCCTAGCCAGCAAGGAAAATGAATGGATGGATAGATGGCATAATGAATGGATGAATGGATGGATTCATTGATAGATGGAGTGATGGATGGATGAATTGATAGATGGAGTGATGGATGGATGATACTGTGGGTGGATAAATGTAGTGATGGATGGATAGATGGATGGATGATACTGTGTGTAAATGGAGTGATGGATGGAGTAATGAATAGATGGACGGATGGATGGAGTGATGATACCGTAGATGAATGGATGGAGTACTGAATAGATGGATGGATGAATTGATAGAGTAGTGATGGATGGATGGATGGATGGATGGATGGATGAATTGATAGATTAGTGATGGATGGATGGATGGATGGATGGATGATATGATAGGTGGATGAATGGAATGATGGATGGAGTAATTCATATATGAATAGATGGATGGAGTGATGGATATATGAATGGTTGGATGGATGAATGGATGAATGGATGGATGGATGGATGGATGGCGGAGCAGTCACCTTGAAGAGCATCTGCAGACTTTCCCACACCTCCTGTTCATTGTAAACTCAATAATCAGCCTGCATGTCTTATTGATGGCTTTGTGGATTTGTCAATGAGTGTATATGTCACTCCCGGTTGCTGCTTCTGGGCTTGTCTGTGGCACACACACCCATGCATGCACTCATGCACACGCACACGCACACACACACACACACACACGCATACGCACACGCACACACACACACACACACACACACACACACACACACACACACACACACACACACACACACACACACACACACACACACACACACGCACACACACACACACACACACACACTCTCTCTCCAGCTGTCAGTGTGCTAATTGACAGGCTGCTGTCATGTTAAGCTCCCTCCTGTCTTATGTTGAATCACCAGCCATCCACTCACTGATCAGCAGTACCCTTGTGGGGGCCATATTGACTAACAATATGTCCAACATGTTGATGAACTTGATATTGATAATGTGACATTTATTCGGTTTTTACATTGGCTGTTTCACCATATATGAAAATATGTGGAGCAAAAATAATTGGCTATTGTGATCAAACTGGTATTGAAATGAAGAATATCTATACAATAGGTGCATACATTAAGTTAATGTAACCTTCAGGACGAGGCAAGGAATATCAATGAGTATATTGACGCTGTACCACCTTATTACCACAACATCGTCTAGTTACACCACAGTCTTACATTATCGAGGATTTCAGGATCAAAACACTGCCCTTCTCTCGCGTTGTCAGCACGGGGGAGGAGGAGGTCGGCGTGAATGGGATTCCCTCATACTAGATTGGACACATTTCATGTTTAATTGATCGGCCTGTCTATTCATAGAGCGGTCGTAGGCACCTACTGCATCGGCACAGCCAGGAGTCTGACTCTGACCCAGTGGTACACTGACTGTTTACTAATGCCCCTCCTGCTGCTCTGCTCCACATAGGCCTCCTTTCTGTACGGCCATTTCAGTGAAAGATGGGGTAGAGCGTAGTCTGCAGCTGCTTGTGGAAGAGGGACGTCCAGGAATAGTATCATCACTTAAATTGTCAAAATAAAATGATGACTTGGTCTATTTGCTGTCGTGAACCCTTCCTGATCTCCCAGTAGTGTATTTATTTTAGTCGACTCCTTGTTTTCATCTAGTTTTTCCTCATACCATGTCACTACAGTAACTCTCTTGTCATTTCGGATCCTGCCACTCCCCCCTTGCCATGCCATTACCTAGTTTTCGCTGCCCATCTCTTCACCTGCAGCTCATTCCTTCATTAGTCCTCGTATACCAGTCCACTTCCTTTTGTTCCCTGCCAGGTTGTCTTCGCATTCTGCTTGGCTCTCCAGTATTCACTACCTGATTCCCCGGTCTTTGAGTCTCTGCCCGTCTTCCTGGATGCTGATTCTCTGCCTGTTCCCAGCCGGACTAGTTTGCCTTCCCTGACTGACATCTTAGTTATGACCCTGGCCTGTTGTTGAAATAAACACTGTGGATTTTGACCTGTCGTGCTTTTGGATTCAGCTCTGTTCAGTCAGTGAGCGTGACATTTATTCGACATGGCGCAGTGATCTTCTGGGTGAACCCTGTTGACGCTTATAACATAACAGACAGACACATATGAATATAAAAGAGCACATGCAAGTAAAAAGTAGTTTACCCGAATAGGCAGAAAAGGCCAAGGTTTCGGAGAAACAAATCTCAGCGTTCAGGTGTTAAAATCTGGAAAGATGACAGGAACAAAGACAGAGACCGCATTTTATCAAGTTGTTCACAAAGGGATATATGATCGGACCATATGAATTTAGCCAATATTACCATCAACGTTGCTTACATTTGTTTGTTGTTAAAGTGTATATTGTTTAGGGAGGATAAAAAAAAGTTTGATTGATTCAAAAGCATTGATTGATCATAAGATGAAAATATCCAAATCATTTTTGTCTTCAGTGAGTATCTGTGAGTGGGTATCATGTGATCAACGTTAAAGTGAACAATTGCTTTGTTCATGTTTGTTTGTTCATTGTATTTCAGCTTTTTTATCATCTACTGGTAAACCCAAGTCCAACAACAGTCTCGCTTATTCAGTCGTTTTTATATTTACATTTGCCAACTCATGGCCTTTTCCGAGTCACGTCCTGTGGACCCGGGTCCCACGGACACCGAGGGATCGGGCAGCGACGTCGCTGGCAGAACCAAGCATGATGTCACTCTCCACCAATGGACGCAAAGGACACAGCTGCTGCCTCTCTGTGTGTTCCCCCCTTCTGACCAATGGCGAGTTGGCTTGGATGAGAAAGGGCAAGTCAGTGGACCATGCTTTAGTGGCGCTTACTGAGACGGGCTGGGGTTGTTGAGGACGGTCAGGAGACCCTCATGTGTCTACCGTCTACACGGTAGACACATAGAGAGCTGCCTGGGTCGTCTTCTTCTTCTTCTGTGGTGCTCCTTCTGGGTTCTGGTTTGCTTGCTGGGTTTGTGTAAAAAAAAACAACGCTAGAAAAAAGAGAGACTTGTTGCTTCTTTTAATGTGATGAATCTGTTGGTGGTTTATTGAAGAGAATGGAGAAACAGGCAATGTCTGCAAGTTTGCTTGTATGCACTTGAGAAACACATTGAGAAACATCCGAGCTAGAGCTAGAGCCAGAGCAAACCCACACCCAAGCACACACACACACACACACACACACACACACATAGAAGACAGGCAAACACACACACCCACACATGTAGCAGATAAGGAACATAACATATATGATGTTATCTGTCACACAAATTATACAGATGCGTTGTTGCTATATATACCATGTGCTTTCTGTGCAGATGATTAACCATGCACCCCCGTCACACACACACACACACACACACACACACACACACACATGCTGCATTGCAACAATACAGAGGCTTCTGTGGGCAGATATACCATAAATATGCACACTTTTTATGGTTTGCAAAGGACAGATACAGCCCCTGTGTGTGTGTGTGTGTGTGTGTGTGTGCGCGTGCGTGCGTGTGCGCGTGTGTGCGTTCGCGTGTACGTATGACTAATCAGTGAAGAGGCTGATTGCTCGTTCTCTTCGGCTTCGCGAAGCTGCTCGACTTAAGCCGTCGGCCATTTACACATCATGTATTTTTTATGAATGTTTCCGCCACTGACGGCTGACCCAATTCCTCTTGGCGCTTAGGAAAGGAAAACATGGCAGTGAGCTGCACAGCAGCACACACAACAGCATGCAGCTGGCCACCGTCATTGAGTGTGTGTGTGTGTGTGAGAAGGAGAGAGAGAGAGAGAGAGAGAGAGAGAGAGAGAGAGAGAGAGAGAGAGAGAGAGAGAGAGAGAGACAAATACATTTGTGACAGCGCTGAGGGTGTAAAGGCTACATTGCATTGTTTCTCCCTGGGATGGGAGCTGGAAACAACCTAGCGAGAGCTTCATCACACAGAGAGGCATTCAGATGCCAGACAGAGGGAGAGAAGCACACACACACACACACACACACACACACACACACACACACACACACACACACACACACACACACACACACACACACACACACACACACACACACACACACACACACACACACACACACACACACAGTGATCGAGAGAGACAGAGATAGTGTGTGTGTGTGTGTGTGTGTGTGTGTGTGTGATGGGGGATGGTCCAGAGCCATGCACAGCGGCGTCAACATGTCGCTAGAACCATATAAACCCACCCCCACCCCCCCCATCTTTCTTCTGAATTGACTGTCGAGCTGAGCTGTTTATCGCTGGAGGAGACCCCTGTCCATACAGCTGATGAACCTCATCCAGGGAGAGAGAAACGACTTACATATATGTCTTTTTTTAGGTACATGTCATCAAGGAGCAGATAGGGGTTAGGATATCTTGCTCCAAGGAGGCCCGCAGGTAGACCGCGCACATTGGGGATTGAACCCAGTGCCTTTGGGCCGGGAGTCCTAACCACCTGACCACTGTATAGGCTCTCCTTGCCCTAGTTGTCTGTTTTCCGTACAGTATGGTTCGTAATAGTTTCCGTGTTTCAGGGTCGTCCTTCCAATGTGTCACTTTGTCTTCGCTAAAACCCCCAGCAGGCACGTCCTTAGCGGTATACGTTCGCGGTGAGTTTTATGGGCCGGCTAGCTTTGTGAACCGGTGTCTCCGAAGGGCCGTGCCTAAATCTGCCGAGTCAGGCCCGAGGAAAAAATGGCCTCCGTCCAACCCTGAAATGTCCTTCTTATTCAGGGAGCGAGCGTGGAGTAAACGGTCCTCAAGGACACCGTGAAATAGTGACTTCCTTGTTCCCTCCCGGCCGGTACGAGGCCGCTAGGCGGACTCATTGTGTGAAATAATGAAACTGCATCGGCGCGTCGCCTCCACCGCCAAGCGCCATTTCTTTTGCATGACTCAGCATTTAGACACGGAGCTTGTTCCTGTATTGGCTGCAGTGTTTCTGGTTCTTTCTGTCCATTCATCCATCTCCCTCCATCTCTCCATCTCTCCATCTCTCTCTCCCTCTCTCTCTCTCTCTCTCTCTCTCTCTCTCTCTCTCTCTCTCTCTCTCTCTCTCTCTCTCTCTCTCCCTCACTGTCTCTCTCTCTCTCTCTCTCTCTCTCTCTCTCTCTCTCCCTCACTGTCTCTCTCTCTCCCTCTCTCTCCCTGGATGAGGTTCATCAGCTGTATGGAGGTATCTATCCATCTCTCTCTGTTCCTCTCCCTCTTCATCCGTCCATCCATCCATCCATCCTCATGTTTATGTCGATATGTGTGCGGTTGTGTATTTAGTTTGATCGATAATCTCTTTCATTCTCCCTAAATACAGCGTATTTGATTGAGTTTGTCCCGGGGAGCTGCAGGGCAGTGCCGATCGATGCCGAAGCACTTTAGTTCATATATGTGCTCTTCATGGCCCCACAGTATACCTGGTGATGTCCTGGAGATCCTTTATCTCCCATTTCCTCCCCATCCCCAGTGAGTGAAAACCACTTTGGCTGAGAGAGTTGTAAAGGGAAAGGGAGACCCCCCCCCCCCCCCCACACACACACACACACACACACACACCCCACTACGCCTACATCGACACAATTTAGGCGTTTTAAATGTGCTATTTTTTAAACATAAGTACCCCTAAGTACAGACGTCAGTAAGGGACTCGGTTGAAGTTGAACCTTGAAGCCCGCCTGCCTCTCCCTAGTTCTTCCTTTTTTTACATATCGAGATACAGTATACTGGTATAAAGTGTAAACTTGACTAATCCATCCAAAAAATCTGAATTTCTTTACTTGTCCGGTGTGTTCACGCATGGGAACGTGTGAAATGAAATGGCCACCAACGTAAAACATGCTCATCATGAATCATAGCCCACTATCATAATGATCATAGTTATGTTCCCAGCCTTATGTAGCCCTTGTGGTATACAGTGATAACCCATCGCCCTCCCCCTGCCATATACAGTCTCATAAATATTATATGAGATGCGTTTCACAGAGTATAGCAATTGCGTTTGGTTTTATGCTTACTTATTTATGCCGTACTTATTGCTTTGTTGGTCCCCCGGGAAAACTAACACTGACTTGAATCATGTCTGGTGTGTCTTATTTACCTCTGTTGCTAATGACCCATTGGCCTGCGACATTGGTCCGTGTACGTCGCGGCCATTCGATTTCCGTTCTGAGATGGGAAATCCAAAATAGGGAAACGGACCCGTTTTCCGTTTTTCGTTTTGGAATCGGAAAACGAGAAACGAGTCTATTTTCGTTTTTCGTTTTCCGATTCTGAACCGGCCCACACAGCACAGCGACGTAGCGCCGCCGTAAGTGCGACGTCTGGTGAAACGTAGATGCTACGTAGCACAGAGATAGTTTGCCCATTGACACGACGTCGCGACGACGTCGCTTACCGCTGCTCCGCCGACGTTCCAGCGCTCTCTGCGCGATCTTCATCCTACGGGGGAACGCTGTCCATCCTACGCATTGCCTACGTAATTTCCTGTCCATCCTACGCATTGCCTACGTAATTTCCTACTTTAGCCCTTTATAACCTTTGCCAATATGTCAATAAGAATAATAGGCCTATTAACTAACCTATTGATTATTATTATTATTATTATTATTATTATTATTATTATTATTATTATTATTGTTATTATTATTATTATTATTAGTCTTACTGGTCTTATTCTTATTATATAATATAAAGAACTGACAAATACACATAGATAGGCGCATCGATTTATTTCTCAAAACAAACAAACAAACAAAAAAAGAAAAAAAAAAGAAAAAGAAAAAGCTAACGCCTCCGTGGGTGCAGCCGGTCATTAGCCAGACGGAGCCACTCCTGGAGGACCTTCTCCACCTCTGCCTCGGAGCAACGATGGGCCCCGTTGCGCAGTGCTGATGCTGGAAATATAAGGATATTTAGGTAAGTTTTAATTGCAATGTAATCCACAGATGAGCACAGTTTCAAAATGTTAGGATTGACCTCATAATTATGGAATCAACAAGCAATTTCCTGCGCGCACACTCAGACCGTCACCGGGGCTTCAGAGTAATATGTCCTGATTCACAACACGTGGTAGGCTAATTGGTCAAGATTGGAGACCGTTTTCTAACGGTTACTTGCGTTGCTAGAGACAGGTAATAATTTAAAATTTAGTAGAAAATTGTGTCAATCTGTCCCAATTGTACTTATAATATTTGTATTAATATACATATATGTTAATAACTCTGCTGGAATGTAAAATAATTTCGATGATTAGCCTGCATGGGAGAGATCCTGTTAAAATGACTCACGTCCTCCTGTTATGGACATTTTTTGTACCCTGTTTTCAAACACACACCATGATAAAAACTGGTATTACAATTATTTTTTGTTGTTGCTTAGGGTTAGGTGAATCTAATGAATGATGTGTAATTTCATCAATATTTTTTTAAATATACAATTTAACCCTTTCATGGCCTGTTTTAGTGAGGGACCGCTTATATCCGTCTTAAAAAATGTTGAAAAACGGCAATAAAAAAAATGTTTTTCTTCCTCCAACTATTATGAAAACAGTCATTTGTCTGCCTTTGAACTGGGCCAACAGTGATTTGTTTGCTTATAGTTTGCTGGAGCATTTTTTTCATCTTATATGGCCATGTTACCGTGCAGCTTTTTGTGATGGCTAATGGTCACGTGACTTTCTGTGTAAAAACATGACATCATAATATACATATGGCTAGAAGACCATCATACTGTGGCGGTTTAAGGCCGTTTTAGTCAAATAGAACCCGAGATATGTCCTAATACTACTTAACACCGCCCACCGCGACGCGTTGGTAGGCACATCTGTTCACACCTGGTCGCACATCTCAGCTGCAGCGCTGTTCAGTTTGCCGCGAGCGCCGTCTGTCAAGCTGGATAGACCAGGTCATACCAGGAAGTCGGGCATAGAAAAGGCAAGAGAATCCGGTCAATTTTCAAAAAATGATGATTAAGTTGTTGCTCGTTTGTCTATACATATTTGACCGTTGCGTGTGCACACAACACAACACACACACACCCACACACACACACACACACACAGACACACACACACACACACCGTGGAAAACCGAATGAATACGAGTATGGACGATGTCTGACCCCTTGGTCGCACTGCACGCGGAAGCTACGTGCCTTCTCGGGCGCTTGGGTGGTCGCACTGGAAGCTCCTCTCTCCGCGCCCGTCAGACATCGACTGCAGTCGCCCATACTCGTATTTGTGCTAACTGACAAACATTTAGGCAGACAAGCAACAACTTAATGAATCGTCATTTAATTATTTTATTTTGAAAATTGACCGGATTCTCTCGCCTTTTCTGTGCCCGACTTCCTGTCTGGTATGATCCAGCTTGACTGACGGCGCTCGCGGCACGCGTGGAAAATAGAACTGAACCGAACTCCACACCACACTGCCTGCCAGTGTGTAAAAATCTTTAACTTGATTAGGCAGCTACATAAGGATTTAATATGCCTTACGTGTCACCTTATGCCTGGTGTCTTTTAGTGTATTTGTAGGCAGTCCTACTTACATATAATTATTTCTTTGATTCTAGAGTTCTTCATTCCTCTCTTCTGACCACGGCCGCACCAGTTCAGCTGGACAGCCAGATGGGGGGCAAACACTTTCTGGCATACCCTCCATATCATTTTTTTAAGTGTTTGCCCCCCGCTCAGAGACAGCATTGACACCTGTGAGTAAAAAAAAAAAAAAAGTTTGATGATCAGAATGAGATCTGGTGTACTTTGATGTCAGTTACTCAAAGCTGCAGCATTAATTATGTGTGCAAGTTGTGTAGATTTAATCACATTATTATACATCCAATTAATTATATTTTTCTCCTTTTAGAATGGATTCCCAGAAATATTTCTGTGCCTCAGTGCTTCCCTACAGATGAATGGTAAGGTGTGTCTATGTTACATCTTGACTGGAGAAGTAACACTGTTCTTGTTGTCACAAGCTTATCGGTTGGAAATTAACTCAGGGTGGTGGCGTCATTATACTATACTATATATACACACACACACACACACACGTTAGTTTCATTACCAGCTTGTTTTTGTTTTCAGCATTATTCATCTTCCCCGCAAGTTCATCCAGTTCTCCGAGTGACTGGAGGGGAAGCTGAACGTCAAGGTCCTCATGGGGTAGGGGGCCCTCAGGGGTGAACTGCGGCCTCCCCTGCGCCTGCAGGCTTTGGACCAGGGCAGTGAGGTGCTGGAGCTGGAGCTGCACCTCGCTGAGGGCTTCCAGCACACTTCTTTCAACAGCTGTTTGATACAAAAGCAGTAATGGAATGATTAAGGTAAATTATTATTTGTTTATGTTTTTGCAGAAATATTATAGGAATTTTGCTATCCCGTTTAAATCTTACGTGTGCATTGTGCAGGGACAAGCCGGCCAGTTGGCCAGACCCTGGCTCTTGAGGAAGAACCTGAAACAAAAAATGACGGTCAATTATAGCATGGTATGCACATTTACAGTGGGACTGGAATAGTTTGGTAATTATTTTTGGCAACACATCAACCTAGCGTCCCTGTTACAGTCAAGCATGTCACACATTATTTCCAAAACAGTTGTACATCATTTGATTAAAAAAATGGCTTAATTTCTACTATGAACTGATTGTGGTCTTACCCTGGCAGGTTGGCCTGGATGTCGACCCTGCCTGGCTGTCTGGAGGTGGACTAGGAGCTGGTAATACAGGTAATGATGTGTAAATCAGTTTAGTCACAAACAAGTCAAGCAATCAAACATAACGGTTGAGTCCCTCACACATAACCCTTTTTAATTTCTGTTGCAAAAAAACAACCCATCATGTGTCACCTTAGAGGAGGTCCTGAGATTGACTTAGATTTGTATGGGCTAACGTGCCACACAGTATTGCTAAAAGAGCTGTGCACCCTTTGACTTAATTTACAAAGAGTGAAATGCATCCGCCAATAACATCAGGAGTAGTGCATCATTTGCCCCTGCTATCCGCCCTGTTTTAAGGTCCAATTCACAAAAGATATTGCGTTAATGATATTCCAGTGCAAACATGCCCATACATTAAAGAAGTAATTGGCCCTTTTTACATTTGACTGTATTTATCCATGTGACAAAGTTGCTGCCCTTGTGCCAAGACCACACAAGCACGACAAATAGCAGAGAGAAAAGAAAAACTTACTTGTAAGATACATATGTACAAGATACAAGTCTTGACCAATGGGAGCATGTACGCATGTATTGTATTGTGCATTCCTAAACATATTTGGTATTTAATACCCCAGTCTGTCAGTCTTGTTGGTTTTTAAGACACAAACCTTCAGACTGTGAAATAATTTGATGAGAAAGGGAAACACTGAAAAGCACAGAAGGGCCCACCTCAAGAACAGCCTTTAAATAGCAATGAAGTAAAATGTGCAGCAAAAAGGTATGTTTAGGCTTCAGACTACATCCTGCAAAATCCTTTGGTGATGTTTTGAGAGGAAAGCCGGCAGGTGAGAGGACCCCTCAGCCACAGCATGAAAAGTTTCCGCATTACACCGAGGCAGATCAGGTGCATGTAGTCGAGAGGAAACCCTGACACCATTCCCAGGGATGTTTGTTGCAAGGGAGATGGGCCAAGATGGTGTTCTTCATCAATCATTTGCTCAAAGTCCTCATCTGTCCTCAGAGGGGCGTGGATATCGGGATAACACACCCTGTTCTCGGTGTAGACCCCCTCTTGTGTACATTTGCCACAGCCAAAGTAGCCAGTGTGACCCTTAATATTTTTTATGAATGCACAAGCTGGTGCATCACACACCATTGAAGAGAGCTTCAATGTAAGACTCAGGCCCTCAAAATCAAAACCACCCTCCAACTGTTTGATTTCATTGACAAAGTCCTCGAGGAACTCATGGATTGACTTCGGTTTTGTCGTGCCACAGAACAGCCCCAGAACAACAGGATCACCCTGGAAGTTCTGCACACGTCCCAGGATGGGCCATAGCTGTGTTGTCGAGCTCTTGAACAGTGGCAGGCCATCAATATTTGTTTGCAAATTCAGACACATGTGTTGTCGAAGCTGGGCTTTATTGGCATTCAGTACCGGCTTGATTGCATTAAGCACCCCAAAGTAATGGTACTGTCCACCAGCTTTTTCAGAGACATCCACAGACCGCACCGTACCAAGCAGTGTCCTGGAGTCCCTTGGAAGAGAACTGTGATATGGTGTGAGCAATTTCAGGAGATCATTTAAAGCAGCATGGGGAATTTGGTGCTCTCCTGCCCAGTTTGCCAGACTCCTTCGCAGGTGGTCACAGTCTTCGTCGTCAGAGGTTTCCAGATCGTCATCTGAGACAAATGACTTGCAGGCATCAAAGAAGACATCACTCACATGATCCGAGTCTTCACATCTCAGCTCTTCATCTTCAGGTTGGCATTCCATAAATATGTCTTCGTTGTACTCAGCAATAGAGGGAGACACTGCCTCAGCCAATGAAGGTACTGTTATGTTATCTGAACTGACTAACGCCAAATTTCTGTCTACTCTCTCCTTTGCTTTTCGCCGCAGAGTCCAATATGATGGCATGTTACTGGTGTTGGCCATGCTCTCTCACAAGCAGCACAACAAAGACAAAAGTTCCACTCAGAGGCCTGCCTGCTCTGTGCCTAGATAAGGGGCACGTGACCTCAAGTAAATGCAAAACAATAATAAGTAATGTAAATTATTTTGCACTTTACCTGGCCTCTAACGGAAAGTGCCAACACACTGTAACACACCTGAAAGTGAAAGGGAAATAAAAAAACATGAGCATACTGGAACTGATGGGGAGCAACACACAGCAAAACTCAGTGCATAGTATTAGCCCATTGAAATAATGCAGTCCAAATGAATAGCGTTGAATATAAAATGCAATCCATTACACTAAATACATACATCTACCAGGAATGTGTGGCCAATATATTTGCTTAGTACATTGATGGTATTTGTTTTGTTTTTTTGGGCTTAATTAGCTGTCTAAACTTTTTCAGTGAACATTTCATCACAGCAGAGCTATTGTTTTATTGTTTATCACTGTGTCTTATTATCATTTGACTGTTTTTGATTAATATTGTCTAGATGTTTTGTTTAAAGCACCTTGAGATGGACGTTTTGTATAAAAGGTGCTATATAAATTAGATTATTATAATTATAATGATTATAATTATTATTATTATTATTATCTATAATTAAATGACACACTGTGCCTTTGTGTTGACTGCTGGGGGAAGAACTGTGCAGCCTTTAATCCCATCAAAAGATATTTCCAGTAGAAAGGCCCTAAAAAGGTTAGTAAGTGGAGTATCCTCATGTTTCCAAAAATACTGAAGCAAGAAACCCTTCTGATCACATATGTGCAGTTTCATATGTTCAATTGTAATGTTCAATTGTAATGTTCAATTGTAATTAAATGTAAAATTAGTATGCATATTATCCTACCGGTCACAATTGTGGCTGACTATAAAACACACTTTCACCTATGTTTTCATGAAAATTAAAAAAAAAAAAAAGATTGATTATCTGCTAATGGCACATGATTTGAATTTGAATTTTTTTCATGTCTGGGAACAATTTGGGATTAAATGGGTTAAGACTGAGCTGTAATTAGAGGAATCCTTTAAAAAAAAAAAAAAAAAAAAAAAAAAACAGTTTAAAACCTATTGGCTCTGCCCAGTGCCACTCTGGATCTGCCTTAACCAATCGCTAACGTTTGGTCGTGACGTATTTCATGCGCCAGAAACCACGTTGCGCGCAGTATACAAACGGCAGATGCATTAGCATTAGCATTAGCCTCCGCCCGCCTCCGTACTTACGCTCAATCACTGAAGAAATCGTTAACCGCTAACTTAGCTTTTTCCTCTCACAAAAAAATGTTAAACATCATATACTGTGTTATCCGAACGTGTAGCATATACTTTCGTTAATCAAATTGTGTACATTCATCAACACTGATGTGCAAAAGGAACTAATTAACGCACCCTTGAAAAAATATCAGCCAGACATGCTAACCCACATGGGTCTTATCCTACCTCGTTAGAGCTATAACGTTAACGTTAGACAGGACGTTCGACACATATAAAGTTAAAATACTACTGCATTCATACCAAGTATTATTAAATGGGCATGGCGCCTTTCATTTAACTTACTTACAGAAAGATACTTCGTGAAGTCTGCAGGTGAACAGAAAGTCGTCCTCTGCCGATCCCGCTCGAGTCTGACTGCTCGTCGTCCCGCTCTTCAGACAAACACGTCACATGTCCGTTGGAATTATGGGAGTAACACTGTTGAAGTGTTTATTTTAAAATGAACACTTAACAGTGTTGTTTGGATTTAACTCCCTGGATTAACACCAACTCTTTTGAGGAATTAACTCTCAAATAGTTGAATTAAACTAAGCAAATGTTGAATTAACACTGTATTTTTAACATACAACACCAACACTGGAAATTTAACACTTTTGAATTGAATCACAGAAAGATGCATGCACAGTAAACATTGACGAATGTGTTGTGTTTAAGGCACTGCTATTTGTAGAGGGACAAATTGCACTGTCGGACAGATTATTTATTTTTAGAGCGGGGGGGGGGGGGGGGGGGGGGGGGGGGGGGTCAGTTTATGTCCTTGAGAACGTGGGAATACTGGAGCAATCACCCTCCTTGGGTGCTACGTGATACCGACGCTTTACCGATGTTTCGAATCCGCGGCTGATTGGCATCGCGCTGCCTCTGCCCAGCCGACGTGTACTCTACATACACAAATGGAACGCGATGTAGTAGCGACGATCCTCTGTAACGCCGACGTCGCTGCGACGGAGGGTGCTGTGTGGGGGAAAACGAAAAACGAGTCGTTTTCTGATTCTCATTGATGTGCTTATTATCGGAAATAGGGAATAGGATCTCTTTCTCTCTCTCTCTCTCTCTCTCTTTCTCTCTCTCTCTCTCTACCACTTTTCTCTCACGTACACAAAAACACGCGCGCGCACACACACACAGGGTTTACGCCGAAGTGCAGATCAGTTTTGGTTCAATTCCGTCGGTAGGCTACTCCCGAAAACTAAACCAAATGATGCTCTCGTCAATTAATACACCTTAATAATAAATGTCCCCGGTGGAAAGGTCCGGTGCTCACGCGAAGTCCAGCAAGTGTTTCAGGTCCAGGTCCTTCAGTCTGGTCTGAGGTCTCTCTCTCTCTCTCTCTCTCTCTCTCTCTCTCTCTCTCTCTCTCTCTCTCTCTCTCTCTCTCTCTCTCTCTCTCTCTCTCTCTCTTTTCTCTCCAGCTACAGGTTCAGAAATCGGAAAATTGTTGCGGGATGCTATAACACCCCCGACTAACAGGAATAACTCGATTAGGAAATAAAATGTTTGGCAACACGATATTTAGCAACAGGGAAAATGCAACTTTGCAATGCCGACGATTTAGGAATATAGCAACCATCAGTCAGCCATAAACCAAACCATCAACGCGCTCTGTAGACCACATATCAATTCAATTCAAACTTTATTAAGGACACATCTCATGAAAGGTCCATAACACCAACACAACACAATAATAAAAAAAATAGAATAAAAAATACACACACACACGATTCCACAATGCAGGCTAGAGCGCCAGTGATTCCACATTCTGGAAGAGAGCCTGACAGAGCTCAGTTCAAAGTTGGTTAAGGCTGAAATAATACCATTAATATCATCCAACAGTTTATCCGGTTTCCTTTGGACAATCAACAACTACACAGGAGGATCAAAGCCAACTTCATGGCAATTGCAGGTATGCCCGGTGTGGTCGGTGCTACTGACGGGACGGACATACAAATAATTGCGCCATCAAAAGATGAGGACGTGATCGTCAATAGAAAGAACGTACATTCCATCAACACGCAGATTGTTTTTGATGCAACTTTTTACATTCTTGATGTTGCAAAGTGGCCTGCAGGGTCTACCCGTGATCCGCGTATTTTAATGGGGAGCGGTCTGAGGCAGCTTTTTGAGAGGCACCGTGTACCAGTTGGGTGTCACTTGCTGGGTGACTATCCCGGCAAGACGTATTGACACCCGGTCTCAATCCACAACCAGGAGCACAGTTAAAGTAGTATAACATGTAAGTGATTACGCAGATTACGTTTAGTCCTATGCGTAAAAAACATCGTATTAGCTCTTTGTCGCCTTTTATTTGTTGAATCCATATCTATTATTATTTACTGTTTTCCTCCATAGGCCTATATGTTAGAGCACACAAAAATACACGAAATGTTGTGGAGAGAGGAATTGGGCAGATGAAACGTCGATTTCATGTCCTGCATGCATGGCGAAATACGCCTCAGCAGGGCAAGTAGCCTACAGTGATCACTGTAGGCCTATGTGCCATTCTCCACAACCGGTATGGGCTGTTATTTAAAGTGTTAAATAGTGGAGATATGCTCATTTGATAATAGTTTGCAGGGTGCTTTTAATTGCCTCCTTGATTTAATGCAATTTACGTATTTTTATTGTTTGCTTTTTCTCTCTCTCTTTAACGTGCATATAGCCTAGGCTACAACGTCATTATCGTGGTCTGCACAAACTTGTCATCATGCGTGTATTCTGCTAACTGCACTGTCCATAACTATTTGATAGGAATTAATTTCTAGCCATTTCCTTGTTTTTCGGAGATCCTATTCCCTATTTCCGATAATAAGCACATCAATGAGAATCAGAAAACGACTCGTTTTTCGTTTTCCGGTTCAGAATCGGAAAACGAAAATAGACTCGTTTCTCGTTTTCCGTTTTCCGATTCCAAAACGAAAAACGGAAAACGGGTCCGTTTCCCTATTTTGGATTTCCCATCTCAGAACGGAAATCGAATGGCCGCGACGTACACGGACCGACATTGATCTGAAACCAGAGACACTGTGTAAAGGGATGTCCTCTGACCGCAGCCGGGCCCCTGGAGATGACGGACAGGGGGAAAGTCCGTCTTTTTTATTTATTTTTTATTAAAAGTTATGTTATCAAATGGCTAAATTATTTATTATATATATTATTATATATATTATATTAAATATATATATGTATTTTATAATATTACAACTATAAATAAACTATTTAAAATGTAATTTATAATCATAATATAGGCCTATGGGCATACATATACATATAGCCTTTTATTTTTGTAGTCTAATTTCTATGTAAAATACAGTTGTTAAAACAAAATAACGTCAAAATAACATCATATTATTATAATATTATTATATTATTGATATATTATTATTATTATTATTATTACTATTACTATTTTTTAGTATTATTATTATTAATTTTATTATTATTATTATTATTATTATTATTATTATTATTATTATTATTATTAGTAGTAGTAGTAGTAGTAGTATTAGTATTAGTATTAATATTAGTATTAATATTAGTATTAGTATTAGTATTATTATATACAGACAGACGGTCCGTATTGCTGTCAGTTGTGTGTCGCCTACACACGTGGTCACGTGGTGCAGCATGCTGCTGCTCGGTCTCCTCGGGAGGGGCGGGGCCCGGGGGGCGGACCGCAGACAGATAGACAGACAGACAGACGGAGAGACGGATAGACACACGTTCACCCGGACGACATCAGTTCGCATCCCATTCTTTTTTTCTACATTCATTTCTAAGGACCTGTTGAGGTTTTATTGTTTTATACACCGCGGAGGCTGCAGAGTCTCTCTCTCTCTCTTCCTCTCTCTCTGTCTCTCTGTCTCACTCACTCTCTCACTCTCTCTCTGTCTCTGTCTCTGTCTCTCTCTCTCTGTCTCTGTCTCTCTCTCCATGACAAGGAGCATCCAGGATATTTAACTCAGCACCAGGCAGATGTGGAGTCCGCAAAACTGCTACAGCTGTAACGGTACGAAATACAGAAGATATAGAAGATATAGAAGATATAGAAGATATAGAAGTATATAGAAGATATAGAAGTATATAGAAGTATATAAGTGCAGGCTGCGATTTTGTGTGTTTTTTTTTTTAATGTTTACTTATTATTTTTGGTGTGAGCATCAGGACGAGGTTGCATTGCAAACTTAACATGAGAATGAAACATGTGGTGCACTGAAGCCCTGCTATATATATATATATATATATATATATATATATATATATATATATATATATATATAAATCTTTCATAGCCTAGTGTAGGCTGTTGGACGTGGTTGATGCAATGTCCCCAATACGGTGTCCTTTTCGTTTAAGGCTGTGTTAAATAAAATGTCATGCAGAAATATGTGCAGTAATTAAAAATCAGGGTTAGGGTTTCACTCAATTTTTAAACATGGCGAATGAAATATACAGAGACTCCTCCACTTTACATTATGCACATGTACATCTGAGCTGTGATTGGCTGCAGGGGCTCGGTTTCTCTCTCTCCTCTCGCATCTCTCCCATCTCTCTCTCTCTCTCCCTCTCTCTCTCTCTCTCTCTCTCTCTCTCTCTCTCTCTCTCTCTCTCTCTCTCTCTCTCTCTCTCTCTCTCTCTCTCTCTCTCTCTCTGTGGCAACAGCCTTCAAATTCACCCAGCAACCCCCCTCCTCCACCACCACTCCCCCCCTCCCTCCCCCTTGTTCCTCATGCTCTCGTGGTTTCTGTGTGCCTCCGAGGGCCTTCTCTGCTGCAGCATCCAGCGCTGCGGTAACCATGGCAACGTGGGGCGCAGTTTACTACACGCTTGACCTGAATCTGGCCACAACATGGTCGTGGCGGCGGTGGCGGCGGTAGGACGTGACCCTCCCCCAGCCGCCGTTACCTGTAATGGCCGTGGCTTCTTGCAGCAGCTCCTAGACCGTTGTCGTTTTAAAACCTTTTCTTTGCGGTACTCTCGCTCTCACTCTCATATGCGGATCGATAAACCCTCTGATCTGCGAGATTCTGCCTCCACATTCGCACCGATCCGGTTCCAAATACCCCAAGGTGAACGTTTTAGCCAATGGCCGCGCATCTCATGTTTTTTTCGCATGCAATCGGAAACCTGTTAAAACCCCCTCGACAAATCCTCCAACATGAATCACTTTTATGTCCTTATTGTGTCACCCAGGGCCCCGCGAGAAGTTCCCCGCGAGACGCCCCCGCGCGCGCTTTGCTTTGCGTTTTTTTTTCTTCTTCTTTTCCGAAACTGAACTTCCAGAACAGATGTTGTGTAATCTCGGGTGGGAGATGGCTCCTCCTTCATCGATGTGATCCCCAGTAGCACACAGCCCCTGCCTGCACAGCTCATCCATAATCCTCCATCCCACCCCACCACACCCCACCCCATCCCATCCCATCCCATCCCACCCCACCCAGCGGTGGAAAGTAACTAAAGTACATTTACTCAAGGACTGCACTTGAAGTACAAAATTTGAGGCACTTGTACTTTTACTTGAGGATTTCTATTTTCTGCTTTAGTGACTTTGTAGATTAGTCGTACTTCTTCACCACCACCACCACCACCACCCCGAGGTGTCAGGAAGCCGGTCTGTGGAGGAGGTGGAGGGTCTATTCCTGGCCTCTCTCCTCCCGGCGCGCGGCGGGGGGGGGGGTGGAGGGTAGGTGACGACTCGCTCCTCCTTCCCTGCCACCCACGGCGGGTGTCAGCTCCGGGGGAACCTTGAAGCCCGCCTGGCTCTCCCTAGTTATTCCTTTTCTCTTACTCTCTGACTATTTCCTATTATGGACCTTTCGCTGTTTGTTTGTGTTTCGTTTTCTTTTTTTTTTGGATTAATCCTTAGCTTTGCGTAAAAGTTTGCATGCTCTCGCTAAACAACTTTCAGTGTGAAGTGAAGACTGACCGCCCATCAAACACCGTAATTGTTTTTCGTTCAATCCCTTTAATATCAATAGGGTGAGGAGTTCTTCGACATGAATTATTCACTGCATGTGGGCAGCGTTGTTGTTAATGGGGCGATGATGACCAGACTGTGAGATTGACTCTTTATGACCCTCTGCTGCTGCAGACTAATGACTTTTAGAGTTTGGGTGAAGCCTTTGCTGACCAATAAAAGTGTGCATTTTTTAAGCATCATCACGGTAAAGCCTGTAGCCTCGCAAAGCCTCGACATCTCCGGGCAAAACCGGATGTGAGCTCGTGAGATTTTACTATTTTACCTGGAATTGAATCCTGCGTCGAATACATCGCTGCGTTTATGTTGATTTTGAGCTGTTACTACCCGGCTCTGGGTTGTAACTAGTGGTGGGCATGGATTAATTTGTTTAATCTAGATTAATCTCACTGTAATCTCGGAATTAATCTAGATTAATCTAGATTAAAATGGCTCATTTGAATTCTGTCGAAGGCATTCATAATATGTGTGTGCTACCTAAATAATGACTAAAAATAATTCTGCGCGATCGTAGCCTACGACCGACGGGTGTGTGTGGGGGGGGGGGGGCTGCGCGCGATCTTGTAACCCATCCCGGACCAGGGGCGTTAATCTATTCTCAACTTTGAGAATAGATTAACGCGAAAATTCTTTTAGCGCGCGATAAGAGTCTCGCGTTATCGCCGATAACGGCCCACCACT
Source organism: Merluccius polli (assembly GCA_030340625.1). NCBI lineage: Eukaryota > Metazoa > Chordata > Actinopteri > Gadiformes > Merlucciidae > Merluccius > Merluccius polli. The sequence goes on from JAOPHQ010000011.1 coordinate 105,183, forward strand.
AGTTGTAACATAACCAATCACCACCAGGGGTTAGTAAATGGTTAATCAGCGGCGTCATGGGTGCATGGATATGAATGGATTATAATGAAGGGGGTGCTGTGTGTGTGTATAAAGCAAGAACAAACCTAAAAGACTAATGAAAGAGAGAGAGAGAAAGAGGCTGTGTCTGATATCATTCACTCATTCACTATCTAGGGAGGTCTATGCAGAGGACTATACAGTGAGCTCATCGACACAACTCGGGTCGCCGTTAATGACGTCATCGCTGTGGCGTAATTAAAACGTGCCGGATCAACGGCGGCCGGCGGACCAACCGTTCTAAACACCGGCATGCATTTGTACGACGGGTTGCGCTGCTCTCTCTCTCTCCTCCGTGGACGTGCTCTCCTCTCGTCCGTCTGCCATTTTTCTTCTTTCAGCGTAATGCGCGACGGTATATATAGTGCTTGGTTAGTGACCGTCGGTCGTGCGCCACCTATACAATAATTCTCACTAAGCACTACAAAATGTTAAACTCGCTATAGAGTGGACTACATAGTGAGAAGAGAGTGATGTAGGACACAGCCAAAGACGGAGATGCAGGTGGACATCTCTCAAACGCCCCCTGGTCCGCAGCATCAGGTTGCGTGCCGGTTTAGCTCACGAACACCGCTCAACCGCGCGGCCGAAAACACAGACAAAACACACAAGCACCACCAAGACAAGGCGGAAGGAACGGGCATGAAGAAGCTGCCTGTGTCCATGTCCAAGCCCACAGAGACACCATCGTGGGGCCATGCAGGTGCACAGTCTAGGCCTATCCTATCCTGCAGCTATTCAACGCCGAAGTCTAACTTGGCCTTGATTGTGTGCGGTATCCAGTAGTTTTACAATGCAATGTACCACTGCTCTCGTTTAAGGCGACAGAAGTTGTAATTTGGCTTTGGTTTCTTCGGACCGCGGAGGGACGGTCCCTAACACGGATCATCACCGAAAACAAAGGGATGATTATTGGACGTTTTCTACGCCTCTTCACACCCGGTGATGTTAGACCCAACCGAGGCCAGACTCGGAATAATTTCCGTGTGTGTGTGTGTGTGTGGGCGTGCGTGTGTGCGTGCGTGCGCGCGTGTGTGTTCGCCGATGTCCTTAAAAGAGGTCCATTGTCTGCGAGGCGTATGGGCTCGACGCAAACCCTGTGAGTCATCCCCTCACAGCTCAGCGCCGGACCCAAACTGACAGTTTACAGTCACTGTCCCAGTGCATCTGCTTCCTCCCTAACACAGAGCAACACACAGCTCTCTGTAAGTCAATGAGCTGTGTGTGTAAACACGCACGTCAGGCCCGCCGCAGGTCCGCCGCGGCGCCGATCGAGTGGCCCCTCGACCTCGTCTGTGTTTATGGTTGTATGGTTTTCATGGCTTTCTTCTTCTTCTTCTCTCCGTCGCTTTTGTTGTTTGTGTTTGTGTTGTTGTTGTTGTTGTCGTTGTTGTTGTCGTAGACGTGATGGACCAGCAGAGGGCGCTCCACTCGGGCTGCCTGGTGGCGGGCGTGCGCACGCCGCCCGTGCGCCGCAGCAGCAAGCTGGCCAGCCTGGGCCGTATCTTCAAACCCTGGAAGTGGAGGAAAAAGAAAAGCGAAAAGCTGAAGCCTTCGACGGGTGAGCGACGCGACGCCACGGCAACGAAGCGCCCGGTCTTCAGTGCGTCATGTCAACATACTGTCTGTGTGTTTGTGGGATGCGGTCTGACTGGCCGACACTTTTCGGGTGTCAACGCACCAAGCGTATGTTTCATACGTGTCCTGAAGTGCCCACAGCGTTATTTAAAATCCCAGTCCCATTCATCCATCATTTCAATATGGAAACTAAACCACATTCACAGTTCTACACTAAATGAATTACTTTATTTTCCGTGGTTTCCTTTGGAAAATGATATCTAAATATTTAATATAACATATCGTCGTTTTCCATATTGATGCTTCAATATAATACATTGAAACATATCTGACAATTTTGTGGACAAAACACAATATATCACTCAGCCCTGAACAGATCTGTCTGCTTTGGTTTGCTTGCTGTCGACACTGTACTGCGCTGTTTTACTGCACTATATTATCTGTTGTTCATTAAATATTGTAATACTTTTTAAAATACTTTTATTATTTGACTGCATGACTGCTACTGCATGTTCTGTTGTGCATTTGATAAATAAAAGGACTTGAACTTGCATGTGAAAATAACACACACATGTGGCTTGTTGATATGCCGCATGCCATGACACGTGAATGACACGACATCATGGTGAGTCAACATGGTACGTGGTGCTGTTTGATAACCAGGCATGTGTGCGTGTGTGTGTGTGTGTGTGTGTGCGTGTGTGCGTGTGTGTGTGTTGGTGTGTGTGTGTGTGCGTTCGTGTGCGTGTCTCAGCGCTGGAGAAGAGAGCAGCTGGACGCCAGAGCAGAGAGGACCTCGCCAGGAGAGGCCTTGGGGAGCCAGACACAGGTGCAGGAAGACAGAATGTGGATCACACACACACACACACATACACACACTCACATGCATACACAAACACACACACTCACATGCATACACACACACACATACACACACAAATGTAATCGTGTACACACACACACACACACACAAATGTAATCTTACACACACACACACACACACACACAGGCATACCTGTTTATCTCAACTGGCCATATTATGCTCTTTTTCAGTTATTTTTCTTTCTTTCCCCCACACAGAGTCAGATTTTGCATGCGGGTGCGCTGGCGAAGACCTGGACACCCCCACCCAGTCAGACGGCGAGGAGACGGAGGAGGAGCCCCTGGCCCCGCTGGCCACCACCTCAGAAGACCTGGGCAGCGATATGGAGCCCACCACCGGTAACAAAACCCCACAAGGACACAGATTGGATGAGCAGACAACGATGTCACACAGGACATAAAGCAAAAAATAATAATAATGTTAAGTGGCTACCTTAAAGATTGATTAAAGAGTGGACACTTCTCTATGCAGGAACAGGGTTGTTTTTCCATCACCATCCTGTGTCAACAGGTTGAGATGATGAAACATGTCTGTTGTCTGTTGTTCTGCAATGCAGTATTGAAGAGGGTAGTCACATGAGTACTTCATTTAAACAACAGACAAGCGCTTGTAGGCATGCACATCACACATTAGTAATTGTTTTTGTTGCGGCCATCCCACAATGCACTTGGTCCCCTGCTGCTACCGCCTTCTGGGTCGTGACCCGCAGTTTGACACCACTGTACCAGAAGATTTGCTTTGATATTTCTCTATCACCGCTACTCTCTAAATTGGCCACTAGGTGGAGACAGAGACTAACACACACAAAAAGCACAAGTCAAAACTGAGGTCATTATAGTAACTGGAGATGAAACGTTTGTACTCCAACGCCAGATCTGATGGAGGATTCGAAGATGACGGGAGACCACAGCGCCAGCGAGGAAGAGGACCTCCCGTCGGTGAGCGAACCCGCCGGGGACCCGTCCGCGGCGAAGGGGGAGGCTCCCGAGGGGAAGCAGGAGGCCCCGGCGGTGGTGGTGGTGGTGCCCCCCCCCCAGAGACGAGCCAGCACCCCCCCTCCACCCACCATGGCCGTCAAACTGCTCACCAGGCTGGGCAGTCTGGAAGGTGAGTGTTTTATTGTTTTAATGTATTAATTGATTGATTTTATTTTACAGATTAGGTTGTATTTTCTGTCATTAAAACATTTTGATGAATAACAAAACAATATAACCCTAATCCTAACCCTAGTTTGAGTTTAAACTCTAACTCTAACCCTTTTACTCACACTTTTTTGTATTTATTTTTTTGCACTAATATACCAAAATACATCCTTTAAACTGGCTTTCATTTCATGTCATTCTCTCTCTCTCTCGACCAGGTCCTCACCCGATGCCGGTGAAGAAGTCGCCGGCCACCCTCCCCAGGAACTTCACCCTCCCCAAGGACCCCCAGGGCTCCCTGCTGCGTGCCCGCATCTCCACCCCCACAGGGTCCCCTCACCTGGGCATGCTCCACGCTCAGCTGCCCCCTAGCTGCATCATAGAGGAACTGCACCGGGCCCTGGCCACCAAACACAGACAGGACAGGTAAAGAAGACAGACTCTAAACAGGCTGTGTGTGTTGATGTTAGGGGAGGCGGGGGGGGGGGGGGGGGAGGGTGTAATTGTATATTGAGATGATTCAGTATAGTAGAAGGCACTCTTCTCATCCACCATCAAATCAACCTGTCTCTCTGTCTGAGGTTGTTGTTGATGGCTGGTTTATCCTGGGTGCCATGATTGCTCTGCACCCCAGGTGTGCAGCCCCACCCAGCCAGAGTCCAATCAGTCTCAGGCCAGGTGAGGCTGTAGACCAGCCATCAACAACACACACTCCACACACACCCTCCACACACACACAAAGTGCCCAACCCTCGCGGGTTTACAAGACACCGAAAGTACAGTTGCAGCGGTCAGACGTTTCATTGCATTTCATTTCGTTGCAAAATGACGGGTTATTTTACAGCTCGGTCTTAAGCAAAATGTCCTGCCTTCTCTCCTAAGCTTCGCAAAACGAGGCTCGGCTCCCTTCCCGAAACATAACTCTAGCTTTTCATAATCATCCAGCCATCAACATAAATAGGGGACATTTCAGCAAAAAGTACATCCCGTACGTCCTTGTAGACAGGACAGCAAAACAACAAAAAAATCAACCTCGTTCTCAATTTCACCGACCTCTGCTTGGTCTCCCGGCCCAGCTTCCAGGGCAAGGAGGTGCGCTCCTCCCCGAAGCGGCGGCTGGACGCACGGCTGTCGCGCGCCGCCAGCGTGGAGAAGGAGCCGGCCGGCGAGACGGAGAGCAAGAAGGAGTCGGACGAGAACAAGGAGAACCGCCGCCTGGACGAGTACTACAGCGACCAGGAGAGCTGGAACGAGTCCGTCATCTCGGGTCAGGTCCCACCTCAGCTCGCGCGCTCGCCCACACGCTCACTCACCCACTCACTCACTTCAGTTATTTAGCAGACGCTTTTATCCGAAGCGACTCACAGTTTGAATTAGGATCTCTTTGTTTGAACGGGCGCAATGTTCAAAGAACCTTAACCTTTTTTATAACCAGGACGAGATGTAGTGTGCCAGGTTTTAGCAAATGGATATTTTCTGCCTGTAGTCTCTGGGCAAGGCGGTTGAATGTACTTTAATGGAGATACCGGTCATTAATAACCCACTGTGCCACCGACGGCGCTAATGGCCGACGATGACGCAGCAAGGTTTTGGCTGGTAATGTTCGTAATTCGAAGTGGGACGGACGTTGTTGTCCGTCAACATCTGCTGCGATGCTCTAATTCCTGAGTGGTCAGTGGGCCGGCTCTGTGTCTCTGGCTCCACATTTGGGTCACAGGGCCCACTCATGTACCGGAGCGGATTATGTGTCATGTCATGTCACTGTCAACAGAGCCATGTTTTCAGTCTTCCCAAGGCCAATGCATCGGTGGTTCTCAACGTTCCCATCAGGGGCAATATTAGCACATGAATCACGTCACACATGGTGCAATTATGAATACAGTGACGTGTTCATGAGCTTACGTCTTTGTCTTTGGATCATTTAGATACGTTCTTGGTTAATTGTATTTGCTAAATGTATAACAATGTTAAATAGTAGCGTTACTAAAGATTATTCATATTAGGCTACATGACAGCCTCTATTTACTTGGCCCAGGTAATGGCTTTGGTTCATGAATACCTTATTAAGGGTATGTGTCCAACGATTAAGGCCATAGAGCTCAAGAGGTAAAAGCTGCGAAATAATCCAGAAAAACCTGCAAAAAATGTTGTGGTACTTATGACCCGGGTTGATCCACTTACCCAGTGGTTCCCAACCTATCCCGTTTTGGGTCTGAAAACCTTTGTGACGCCAACTTGTATCTGGTTCCCCTCACATTATTTTTACCCTATCAACATCTGCCAGTGATATCAATGTCAATGTTATCACGCGACATCAATGTCAATGTATCCAAATCACGCCACACCAGCCAGTCCAGTGTACGTACAAATACGTCATCCGTCAAACTCTTTTAGATTATTTAATTTATTTGTATTTTTATTAATTGTATTATTATTTGTATTATTTGTATTATTATTATTATTATTATTATTATTATTATTAGTAGTAGTAGTAGTAGTAGTATTATTATTATTATTATTATTATTATTATTATTATTATTATTATTATTAGTAGTAGTAGTAGTAGTAGTAGTAGTAGTAGTAGTAGTAGTAGTAGTATTATTATTATTATTATTATTATTATTATTATTATTATTTTGCACCATCAAATATCCATAGCTTATTACTTGGCTTTCTTGAATGCTCGATTCTGATCGGTCAATTATGGCATTATGTGGTCTGTTATTTCTGAATAGTAGACCACTGCTATGGACGCTGTTTTTTTGTGGAAGCAATAAAATAATTTCGTTAATACATTTTTTGGTTATATTTTGTGTCAAATGATTGATTTTTTTTTTAGTACGTAGCCGTGTAATAAGCCGGGTAATATACAGCGAGCCGGTCAATATTGCTGTACGTTATATCCCTTGCATATAAGTCAAGCGATCTCCACCTGCAACCGCATGTGCACATCAGGCGACCCCACATGGCTTCCTGAAACGTTGCACTGTGTACTGTGGTGGGTTACCTTCTCATGACCCCCCCCCCCCCCACCCCCACAACAGGAACCCTCCCGAGGCGCATGAGGAAGGAGCTGCTGGCGGTGAAGCTGAGGAACCGGCCCAGCAAGCAGGAGCTGGAGGACCGCAACATCTTCCCCGTGCGCAGCGACCAGGAGCGGCAGGAGTTTCGGCAGCAGATAGAGCTGAAGCTAGCCAAGTGAGTGGTCTTCCCTTCACCCCACAAGCTCCTCCACCCCATCACACTAGTTCATACCGCCACTACATACATCAACCCATCCACACCTCTGGCCATACCGCCACCCACCCGTACCTCCACCCACCCACCCACCCGTACCTCCACCCACCCATACCTCCACCCACCCATACCTCCACCAGGGGTCGCGTTAACCGAATATTTTCCGTCATTGACCGTTTTTTAAAAACGGTGACGGAAAAATCTGAGGGCCGTCCGTCATTTTGACAGATTGCAATTCACACCCCTGACCACTTGGTGGCGATGAGCATATTAATTGGCTCTTGTAGAAGAAGAAAAGTAGAAAAGAAGAAAAATGTCACGGCAGTTGAGTGATGACACATTTGAAACAACAAACCCACTTGAAACATTTGATTACGCGCAAGCGGGACGCGATTCATGTCCATGCGGACCAGGAGGAAGGTTGACCGTGAAGCCCCGCGTCACACGAATTATCCGCGTCACCGCGCCGCCTTGAAAACTCGTTCGCCTGGCGGCGTGTTGACTAGTGGATCAACTAGCTCCCGCGTGTTGACTAGTGGATCAACTAGCTCCCGCCCGCATTGTGGTGATGAGTCACCGTCAAGCCCCACTCTACGCGAGTCGCCTGGCGGCCGATATTCTTACATATTCTTCTGCTTGATGTGTGTATCCACGGTGTGGATTATTTGTTCAGCTTGTTTGGACTGAATATTATTTAAAAATGAATTAAAATATAAATGCTTTTGAACATGTCATTATTATCATTTAAAAAATTAAAGTGACCGGTAAAAATAGATTATGACGGGATTTTTATGACCCTGTCAGTCAAAATGACGGACAACGAAAAAGTCTAGCGCAACCTCTGACCTCCACCCACCCATACCTCCACCCCATCATAACTTCACCAGTCCATATCACTATTACTTTTACTATTACCATGACTAACATTGTCATTTAGTTAGTAGATGCTATGATCCAAAGCAGTAGGATAGATAGATATGATTACGGAGCAGGTGAGGGGCTGTTGGGGTGTCTTGCTGAAGGTGTCCAAGCTTGACAGAAACCACAAAAACTGTGCTAACACGATGCTCCATTTTACAAGCGTAAACACGCATAACCATAATGAATCATTCGTCATCGTTCCGTACGAATACATGAAGCTTATTTTGTTGAAGTGGTAACAGATTTTTTTTTGTGTCACGTTTTGCTGCCATGCAAATTGCGGTCTGTTGTTTTCTGGGTTAAGTGGCCTCATTTCTGTGGAAGGCGTTGTGTGAGCGGCTGAGAAGGAGTGGAAAGAACAGGACAGGATGGTGTTTGTGTTATGTTAATACTGGCAGGGGGTTGTTATGGAGATTGTAATGGGATTAAGCATCAGAACAGGTTGATGCCTAATAATGCGGGGCAGGGTGTACCAGTCCGCTCTCTCTCTCTCCCTCTCTCTCTCTCTGTCTCTCTCTCTCTCTCTCGCTCTCTCTCTCTCTCTATCTCTCGCTCTCTCTCTCTGCACCAGAGTGAATTGCAGACAGGGTCCTGATCTCTGGCAGCTCAGTTGAGATTAGTCATAATGTACGTCTGAACCAAGTCCAGAAAAGCTCACCAATCTGGTCCAAACACCATATTCGGGAGACGCCACGTCGTCTCGCAAATGGCGTGATTATTTTGTGTACCCTAAAAATTCACAGCTCGGCAAAACCGGGACAACGCACGCACACGCGCGAATGGGATATGAGTTTAGTAGCTTGAAAGGGTTTGGGTTGTTTTGCGTGCGTCCGTGTCGGTGAACATAAGACGCGACGCCGCATTTGTTAGCGATTATTTATATTTGTTGACGTCAGCGGGACCTTGTTGACATGACGTGCGGCGGAGACAGTCATGCAAGTTAAGCAAGAGGTTCACAACCCCTCTGGAAAATATTAGCATTCGAAATAGCAGCCTATTGACGTATTGATCGCGTGTGTGTGTGCGTGTGTGTGTGTGTGTGTTGGGAGGGTTGATCCGGTTCTGACCGGACTGTGCCATTCACGCAGAGGTTAAGTAAGGTAGGGACCCAGATTTCAGTCACCCGGATCTCTAAGCCTAATCTTGATTTTGGAGTAGACGTTCAACGGAGATGCAGATTCTTACATACATGCTTTATATTCAGAGTATCCTTCCACACTGTCACTTGCGGCACGCGATATTTCCCAGGTTTCACAGCTGTGTGGCCGTCTGGGAAGACCTCAGCCTGTTGGCGTACTGTCTGAGCGTGTGTGTATTGTGTGCTGTGTGAGTGTGTGTACTGTCTCCAAGCATTTATCCCCACTTTAAAAGCACGCACATCCACGCCGCATGCGGCCGCCTCCAGCAACAAGTCAAAGACAAACGAAAACACAATATGTGTCCGGCGTGCCAGCGGGTGATTTACGATACAGAGCGATCGGACGGCGTTCGTTTGAATTAGTGCCACCAGCGGCGCGGGGTCCCTGGTGGATCAATGAGCCTAACAGGGAGTGGGAATATACAGTAAAAGGTGATGTTGTTGTGTCACGGACGCATCATACCCTAATTATGAATGGGACAAGAGGTTTAGCACACAGAGCGCTGCACTACACTGTCAACACGCTGCTTACGTAAAGCCAAGGCTTGGGGATGCTTGCATAACGAACCGGGGGGGGGGGGGGGGGGGTCGATGGTTTTGTCAGGGAGGGTTGAAGAGAAGGAGCTGCTGGGGGACCGCATCTGCGTCGGCACGTCAAAGCGCAGGACGGCGGGTCGAGAAACGTTAACCAAACGTCTCCTGTTTTACCGGTTTGTTTGTGATGGGGGACAGCAGGTGACTCGCCCCACGGGGGGGCGGGGGGGGAGTGGCCTCCGAGCCTCAGACTTCATCCTTAATGCGTTCCAGATATGTGGTGAGAGGGGAGTGGATGTAATGGAT
>JAOPHQ010000011.1:117500-237500 GCA_030340625.1 Merluccius polli
GCAGTGAATAGGTTCAGTGCACAGCAAAATGGCATAATAAACTCATTTTTTAAAATTTGGTGTTTAATGCGTTTTGGAAAAGAGCTCTTCATATATATATATAGATAGATATATATATATATATATATATATATATATATATATATATTGTATATATATTGATTGTAACAACAACAACAACAATAACACATAACCATACTAGCCGGGTGTCTTCAACCAGATAGGAAGCTGAGATAGGAATTCATTTCTAGGCGTGAAATGCAAGCAATACATTTTTGTGCTTTTTTTTTTTTTATTATGCCATCTGAGCACCGCGGTGATAAATATAGAAATCCCTCAGCGAGGTTCGCTTTATCCCATCGATCCACACCGGCGGGGAGAAGTGCAGCAGCATGCAGAGCACTGGGCCGTGGCAGGGAACCCTCTGTTTCCAAATTTAGCTCTCTCTCTCTTTCTGTCTGTGTCTGTGTCTCTCTCTCTTTCTCTCTCTCTATCTGTCTGTCTGTCTGTCTGTCTGTCTGTCTGTTTGTCTGTCTGTCTGTCTGTCTGTCTCTGTATCTGTCTCTCTCTCACTGTCTCCCTCTCTCTGTCTCTGTCTCTCTGTCTCCCTCTCTCTGTCTCTCTGTCTCTCTCTCTCTGTCTCTCTCTCTGTCTGTCTCTCTCTCAATCGCTCTCTCTTTCTCTCTCTCTCTCTCTCTCTCTCTCTCTCTCTCTCTCTCTCTCTCTCTCTCTCTCTCTCGCTGTGAAATACTGCGGCAAAGGCTAATCAATGCTCTTACTTACGTCACAGCCCTGCCAGCGTGTCCCCCTCCCTGTTCCCGTTCCCCTTCCCTATTCCATCAACCCTACCCGCCACTGTTGGATAGATTGCTTTTCCTTATCATCCTCCGCTTCCTCCTCCTCTCCTTCTCCTCCTCTGTTGTCTGTTCACCCTCCTCCTCTGCTCCTCTTCCCGCACTCCTCTTTCTCATCCCCTCCTCATCATTCTCCTCCTTCTCCTCCTTCTCTCCCCACCCTCCTCCTCCTCCTCCTCCTCCTCCTCCTCCTCTTACTCCACCCCTCCTCATCTCCTCCTCCTCCTCCTCCTCCTCCTCCTCCTCCTCCCTACAGGATGGGCACTATATAGCCGGTGCTCCTGCAGATCTGTGTGTCTGACTTCCCTCTGGTGTGTTGTGCTCCTTCCCTCGGCTGGAGAGGGGCCAGGCTGTTATCTAAGAGTGCTGATGAAGTCTTCCTGTAGGTTAGCGTCGGTTATTAAATATATATTTTCTAAACAGTTGTAGTAATAAAAAGGTGTAGCGGTGTAGTTCTGGCCCCCGGTGTGCGCAGTGTACCTGTAGGCATCCCAGAGCGAGATGCCCTAACCTCCACCCGCCCCCGAATGTTTTCATCCGAAGCCGAGTCGTCCGCTCTCATCCAAAGTGACTTCCGCTGAGTTTGTAGATGCGCATGCTATAAATTCAGCGTGCAAAGTCACTTTGGATAAAAGCATCCACTAACTTAATATTAGCAATAATTACTCAATGTTCACAGTCACAAAAGTAGGGTCCAATTAGTTCGCAAACACAGTCACTTAATTACATCAATTACGTGATTGTGATTGACCATAATACCATGGTTACACGTGTCAAAGGAACTAATTGGTTTGCGTAATGTGCATATTTAATTCAACATAGTCTGTTTTGCATGATTAACGAGAGAGAGACGAGAGAGAGATGCGAGAGAGAGAGAGAGAGAGAGAGAGAGAGAGAGAGAGAGAGAGAGAGAGAGAGAGAGAGAGAGAGAGAGAGAGGGGGAGAGGGAGAGCGCCCACTGATGGTAAGAGAGGTCAGAGAGGGCGAGGTGGAGAGATGTAATGCAATTCCAGTACAGAGGGATGGAGACGGGGGGCGAGGGAGGGAGCTTGGGGAGGGAGGAGAGAGAGAGTTTGGTCTCCGCTCCCCCCCTAGACTCCACTGAGCTCCCTGAGCACCCTAACAACCCCATCACTTTGTGGCACAACGCCCCCTTTTTTTCCTCCTCTTTCTGCTGACACTGTGGCTCCTCTGGTGTGTGAAATAGAATGGGGTGGGGGCGCGCACACACACACACACACACACACACCAAACTCCCACACACACACACACACACACACACACATTCATGCACTCCCTCCACACAAAAACACACACTCCCACGCACACTCACACACACACACACACACAGGCGCGTGCACACTACCATACACACTCACACACACACACACACACACACACACACACACTCACACACACATACACACACACTCACACACTCATGCACTCCCCCCACACAAACACACACACACACTCCCACGCACACTGACACTCACACACACACACACACACACACACACAGCCATGTGCACAGTCCCATACACACTCACACACACACACACACATACACACCCACACTCCCACACACACACACACACACTCCCACACACAGCTGTTCTTCTCTCCAAGAAGGTCTATAAATAAGCCCCAGCATCGTAAGGCGTGCTCAGCAGTTGTCAGCGGGAATGTAATATGAGCATCTAGTTGTTTAGAGAATGTCTGTGTGTGCGCGCGCGTGTGTCTGTGTGTGTGTGTGTGTGTGTGCGTGCGTGTGTGTGTGCTTGTGTGTGTGTGTGTGTGTGTGTGTGTGTGTGTGTGTCGATCGCAGACAGTGATCACTTCCTTATTTCCCAATCATTCCTTTGTGTTGTGTTGTTTTCCTCTCTGTCCGCACTATAAAAACTAAGAAAGTGTGCGGTAACAAGAATAACAAATTGTCAACCAAAGTGCAGATCCTGTTTTCATAGACGTTTTTCCTTTCGCAAATGAATAAATAAATAAATTCATTCATTCATTTGTTCATTAAATATAAAGACATGTAGAGAGGGCATCGCGGTCGGCTGTACGGGGAGTAATTTGCAATGTGACTCGTGACTCTCCAGTCCTGTAAATTGTCTTAGCAACAGGGCCGCCGCTGTCACGGCCAACAGTTCCCCTGCCACAGTTGCAGTACCAGTTGCCAGGCAACCAAAAGCTGTTGAATTTCAGTTTCAGTATTTTTTTATTTGTGCGCTTTTTTTGCTCCTCGCGGGACTGCAGCGAACACTTCCTAGTTTTATAATCCATTTCTGACCCAAATTAAATATGAATGGCACACTCAAGCCACCCTCCGCATCCCGTATCTACTTGGTGTAGCGAGGGCAGACAGCCCAGCCCAAGTAGTTCCTTCAGCAATATTATTATAATATTCATCATGGCTGAGAAGTTGACCCCTCTCGCTCCGCTCTCAATGTTCATCTAAGTCATTGAAATCCATGAAATGCATGTGTGTCATGAAGTTAATTTACGCTCTAGTCCTACACTTTGATAGATATACAGTATAGGACTAAATCTCCAAACTAATCTTTCTTACTTGATATAAAGCTATTGTCTCATCATAATTGATTTTGATAAAAAATGTTGGTGTTGATAGATAATTTACCTATTGACATTCAAATATGAATTCCCACCATTTCGCTAAGTGGTGGTGCTGTCTAATAGGCCTTTGTGTAACAACAATAATGTTGCTCTAGCTTGTATATTGGTTAAGGAAAGATAAGCGATGAGATAAGATAAGATAAGATGTACTTTATTAATCCCGGACAGGAAGGTGTTAATGGCATCCGTCGCATGCGAAGTCCCCCCCTCCCCCCCCCCCCCCCCCCCCCCTGCTCCGCCTTAAGTCACCAGTTGCTATTTTCATTTGCATACCGCCTCTGAACTGAAACGTCACACCCGGGCATCAGTCCAATTACAGCGCTGATATATCCGACCCTGAGCTGGCGCACCGCCGCGACCCACCAGAGGCCTGTGGGCAGCGGACGTCACGGCTTGCATATCTATATACAGTATAATATATACCGGAACAGGCCTCGAATCCCCAAATTACATGTTGTCAGCGTGCCCCAGTCCTGTTCAACATGCACTTATTATCTTGGCATGCGGGCTTTTATCTCTTCAGAGGATTCGACACACTTCTCCCCCCGACGCGTCATGGCTCACAATAGTCCTCCGCTCCCACTCGTTTTTCCAAGCTGTCGCTCCCATTTTTAAAACATCCTTTTGCGTGTGAGATGCTCAACAAGGGAGACCAGCTGATGGATGATGGCATGTATGTGCCGATTGTTGCGTGTCACATGTCATTTTGCCCCACTCAGATTGTGAATGAAAGGCATGGTTGATCCATTGGGTTTATTTATTTTTGTATGAATCTGGAGGTCAACCAGCATCGATTCCCGCTCCCGGTCCCCAGTTAGGGGTTAGAAAAGGGCCATCAGCAATGGATTTCTTTAAATGGGTTAGTGTTGCCGTGTTACCTAATGGACACGGCTTTCCATTGGATGATTAAATCAATGTTTATCGTGTCATCTTAGGGCAACAGATAATGTCATTGTTATCTAAATTTCGGGTTTTTTTTGAACGAATACGATCGCTGATCACTAACTTACTAGGAAATTGTAGCCAGTCAAATTACTCATGTTAAAAACATGAAAAGAATAGTTGGGGACGTGGATCTTAAATCTATTAAATTTCTGTGTGATGTGAACATCACTTATGGGCACTTAGAGAGTTATCTTACTTACTTACCTTAATGACTGACATGTATTTTATTTTGAATAATATTTACGGACATGTATTTATCATATTTTAAAATCGCTCTCAGATCTCTTTGAACTCTTTACATTATTTGGCAGCCTTGATATCAAAGCCACAGCTTCAGTGGGCTAACCCTGGGGGTCTCCAGCTAGCCGCTGCTAGCCGCTGCTAGTCCCCCCCCCCCCCCCCCCCCCCCCCCCACCCCCTGGGGAGACCCGGCCGAGCCAGACGGCTCTCTCTACTTCTTCTTCTTCTGTAACCCCCCACCCACCACATAAAGGGCACAGCCACACAAGAAGCCACAGCAAGCGGAGTGGATAAATGATTGATTTTCCGCTCCATAACGATGAAGTCAGTGTTTCTGTGTCTTTCAGTGTTTGAATGGGGGTCCTGTCGGTCCATCGATGCGCCCAGCGTGCTTCTGGACACGGGGGAAAGGTTCTGGTGATAGACCCGACAACCTAATAACCCAAGTATGGCCCAGTTACTTGCATCGCACTTCAGAAAGGTTCATAAAAAAAGACTCATAAAACAAATCAAACATTTACCGGATTATGATTCATGGGCATTTTCTCTGGGGAGGGGTAACCTTATCAATATGAACAGGATCACAGGATTGTCCCTAGCGATCATTTGGATGGATCGAGACTCGCTGTACAACTTCCTTCCCCCCCTCAAGACCTACAGCAGTTTGCTTCCCCATCAATGACACTGCCTACCGTTCATTCATCCTTCATTCATATACAAGTGTCGTGTGTGTGTGTTGTGGCTGCAAGCAGCCATCCAAACACACCGCCGCTCTCGCGCTCCCTCTCCCCGTCATGCTTTACTGAACCGCGTGCGCCGTCTTATAAGACCACGGGTCGGTATCCAGGTCAGGTCTTCGCTTTTTGAAGTTACACAAACCCACTTCCGGCCGCTCCGGCACGGAGACACACCGCGGCTCTAATCGGTCCTGGCAACTTCCTCCTCACTCTCGCAGCGCGACGTCTAGCCACTCGGACGCACCACCTAGGGGGGCTTCTCCTCCTCCTCCTCCTCCACCGCCGAGGGGACGTAGCCGGGCATTAGGCGCCATCTCGGTGGGCATTAGCTGAGACACTGCCCCCCCCCCCCCCCACGGCTCCTCTGACTCATCCCATCCTCCCTGCGCTCTAACCGGGCCTGACACCACCATTAGACCTCGGTTTCCCGGGGGCCTGCACATCGCTCTGACGGGTCGGTGAGACCTCCTCCTCCGACGGGAAGAGGTCTCCCTTTTCTTTTTTTTCTTTTTTTTGTATTCTTAACTGGGTCCGTGTCGGCCCACGTCTCCGCAGGATGCTTCAACCTAAGTTTGGGAGAAATAGTTGTGTGTTTTAAGCCCATCGAGAACCGGCGATGCAACTGAAGTTTGTTTGTTTTGTTGTATTCAGGACGACGGCCGTGGGTTTCTGTTTCATCAGCGCCGGGTTGGGGGGGGGGGGGGACACGGTCGGGTCAAAGGGTGTCCACTGTGAGCCGCGTCTCTCTGGCCGTTCATGTCCACATCGATTTCCCTCTGTGACCAGATATTTCCATATCCATTAGATTGGCCTATGAGCAGTGTGTATTCCCAGCGGCCGGGAGCGCACATCCGTGGCTCACGGTGCCCTTTTAGTAACGGCTACAAAGAGATGTGCACGACACGTCCTTTTGAGCTGTACCCAATGTGAAGACATTTGTAGTTAATGCGTTTTAATTAAAGCATTCATAAGATGAACTGTGTTGAATTTGGTTGTGTCGTGCAGTAATAAAAAAAAAAAGATATTTAGACAAAATGTGAAAAAAGAAATGTGGTGAAATGCTAGTGATGTGCCACTGAGACACCGTACAACTCAGCGCAGCGTTTTCCTTGCATCGGACGACAATCGGTTGCACCACATTTTCCCTTTTAACGTAAACCCAATGTTGAGCTCCTGACTTGGAGACAAGCTTGTCTGCAAACACCTGCCGTCGCTCTCATGGGGCAGAGGGAGACTCTGCGACGAGTGACATAAATGAATAAATAACACGGTGGCGTGTCTCCAATACAAAACACGCATCGTCGTCAGCTGGCACGCGCTGTCTGACCAACCAGCATCTGAACAGCACAGATACAGTCTCCTTCCCCATCTTCTGTAGGCCTATCTATCTATCTATCTATCTATCTATCTATCTATCTATCTATCTATCTATCTATCTGTCTGTCTGTCTGTCTGTCTGTCTGTCTGTCTATCCATCCATATCTCTATCTCTCTATCTCTATCTCTATTTCTCTCTCTCTCTCTCTCTCTCTCTCTCTCTCTCTCTCTCTCTCTCTCTATATATATATATATATATATATATATATATATAGTCTACAGATGGACTAACATTAAGGGGTTAAATGAAGTGTTAGTAGCCTAGTAGTCTTCAAAACCATCCAACCGTGTTCATGCGTCTATTCTTGCCTCTCTCTCCTGCAGTTTACACTTTGCATTTCTCCTCTTTATTTTTTTGGTCCCCCCCCCCCCCCCACACACACACACACACACGCACACACCTAAACCTTTAAAAAAGCTGCAGCAGGGATGAGCAGCAGCAGCATCACTTTATATGAGGAGCACGGGAATCTCCTCCGAGGCCCCGCCCCCTCCCTTTCTACACATCGTTACACCCACCACGTGGTACATGGGGGAGGGAGGGGAGGAGAGGGAGGAGACCACACCGCTGGTTGCGAGGCAGAGTAGCGCGGAGCGCGGAGCCGCCAGCATCACCTCCCTCTCACACACACACACACACACACACACACTGTGAGGATTACTCCTTGTCTCCGCTTGCGCTCGCTAGGAGGAGGTTATAGTGTATAGTGAGGAGGAGGAGCAGGAGGAGGAGGAGCAGGAGCAGGAGGGAGTGTGTTTTGCATCGGAGGACTTGAGGCGTGACTCGAGACTGCACACTGAGCCCGATGAGCCGCTCCGGGTTTAGGGAGGCAAGTCTTGGGTATCCGGATCCGAGATGGGACGCGGCGCCGTCTCCTAGGGGGTGCAGGTCCTGGTGCTCCTCTGGGCGTCCCGGGGGCCAGTAGAGTCCACGCCGAGGAGCGGGGACCAGGGAGGACCCAGTGGGACCCGGGGTGGACCGGGGGGACCAACATGGTCCAGAACGTGATCCTGGTGTTTTTCCGCAGGAGGTTGAGCCAGAGGCCGGCGGTGGAGGAGCTGGAGAGCAGAAACATTTTGAAACGTGAGTAAATTTACTTTAATTTAATGTATTTAGTTTAGACGGACCGCCGAGTAATGAAGTAATACTAAGTAATAGTAATAGTAAGTAATAGTGAGTAATAGTAAGTAATAGTAAGTAATATTAAGTAATACTAAGTAATGATGAGTAATATTAAGTAATAGTGAGTAATATAGTAAGTAATAGTAAGTAAGTAGGCCTAATAGTGAGTAATAGTAATAGTAAGTAATAGTGAGTAATACTAATAGTACTACTAATTAATAGAGATGACTGAAAGTATTTCAGTCAATCATTTTTTTAAGTACAACATGGTGGTTTATTATTATTTAGCTCCACAACCATAGCTTTCATATTCGTGAGGCAAGACACCTGTACCCCCCCCCCCCCCCTCTCTCTCTCTCTCTCTCTCTCTCTCTCTCTCTCTCTCTCTCTCTCTTTACATTTAAAAGTCCCTTTTTCATAACCGGGGCCTACATAATCCCAGTGAGGTCACACAGATGAGAGGTAGACATGTTCTTTAGTTTTCATTCATTTTTTTTG
This sequence comes from Merluccius polli, assembly GCA_030340625.1. NCBI lineage: Eukaryota > Metazoa > Chordata > Actinopteri > Gadiformes > Merlucciidae > Merluccius > Merluccius polli. The sequence goes on from JAOPHQ010000011.1 coordinate 125,912, forward strand.
TGCTGTAGTCATTGAGGGTCATGCTGACATTATTTCACAGAGTGACAGGTGTCCGTCTGTCCTTCTGTCCGTCTGTCCGTCTGTCCATCTGTCCTTAAGCTGCCAAACCTGCCTCCCGACCTCACAAATGTTTAAGCCCATGGGATGAAATGAAACCGAATAGAAAGAGATTAAAAAAATATCATGTCTAGTCGACAAACGCACCCACACCAATGGAAAAACCCAGCAGGCATTAGTACCTCACAGAAACCCTAACCCGATTTTTTTTATTAGTATTAGTATTTCTTGTTTAATATGTCTGGTTATAAAGTGTTTAGTTGCCCTGCAGACGAATATGATGAAATCATTTTAAAGGAGCCCTTTTTGCAAGAATGCAGTGGTCCTACTTTTGCTCTCTGTCTCCCCCCATGGAAATGCAATGCTGTACTGTTAAAACTGTCTATCTGTGTGATTTTGTTCAAGGGCAGCACGTCTTGTATTTCATATAAAGGCTAACCGTTGATTTTATTCCTGTTTGTTCACAGAAAAAAATGACCAGAGCGAGCAGGAGGAGAGGAGAGAGATCAAGCAGCGGCTCAACCGAAAGGTAGGAGCGGTTCCTCGTCTTCTTCCTCTTCCATGTGCGCTAGGACACTTTCAAACGCACCTTCTGCATCTTGTATATCCAGTTTATACATTTATTCACATAGAAGACACTTATGTAAAAAAACGACAAACAAGTTTGACTGGAACACATCAATACTGTGGAGAGTTTCTATCTTTGAGATAGCTTCCTCAAAATACCAGTTTTTCAACCCCTTCTCATTTTCTTCCCCTCTCTCTGTCTCTCTCCCCCCCCCCCCCCCCCCCCCCCCCAGTTGAACCAGCGGCCCACGGTGGACGAGCTGCGCGACAGGAAGATCCTGATCCGCTTCAGCGACTATGTGGAGGTGGCCAAGGCCCAGGACTACGACAGGAGGGCAGACAAACCCTGGACGCGCCTCTCCGCCTCGGACAAGGTAGCCCCCCCCCCCCCCCCCCCCCCCCACCGGCACGCGCAGAGAGGAATGTGTTGAGAACAACTTGTACCGCATGCCGTCTAACAGGGTCTCTACGTCACCGGTGTAGCCAAAAAATGGCTAAAACGCGAGAGACCAGGGCTGCAATGATGAGTCGATTAGTCCATTCATCGATGAGTCGATCGACAGAAAATGTATCGAAATCAAGTTTTTATATGAATCGTTTCGGTCATTTATCAAGAACAAATACCAAACATTTGCTGATTGATGCTTCAGAAATTCATCTACTAGAGACCCCCCCCCCCCCCCCACGGTGGCTATTTGACACAGTAGTATAATTACATTTTTTGCATGAACTTGTATTGTACTCCTGTGTATTAGCAGTGTAGGAGGGGCAGGATGTGGTGTCGTGGTTCAGGTGTTCGATCCCCAGTGTCCGCAGGCTAACCTGTAGACAGCCTAACCTTGAGCGAGATGCCCTAACCCCTAAACCTGCTCCTTAATGACTTCTGGATGAAAGCCTCTGCTAAATGACTAAATAATAAATAGTGTATTGGTTTCCCAGCGGCAAACTTGGGTTTCTCTGGTTGGCGTCGTGATGTGAAATTATAGACAACACATCTGCACTGAAGGCTGTGACTCATTTATCAGTCCGCTCTGTGAAAGCAAATTCACATATAATATAAAAAGTATGATTATAGTATAGTATACACTTATTAAAAAAAACATAATTGTCTCTGAACAATACACCTGATGTTTGTAGCTGTGATTTTTTGTTAATGTATGTGTTTGCTTGGCTGCGAATGTAAATGTGTACATACATTTTAAATGATCGAATAAAATCGTTCGGTCAATCAGAGCTCACACCGTGTCGTCTCTATTCCTTTGCTCCTCAGGCAGCGATACGGAAAGAGCTGAACGAGTTCAAGAGCAATGAGATGGAAGTCCATACCTCGAGCAAGCACCTGACCAGGTCAGTACAGCCTCCTCCTCCTCCTCCTCCTCCTCCTCCTCCTCCTCCTCCTCCTCCTCCTCCTCCTCCTCCTCCTCCTCCTCCTCCTGTTTTTCACCACGTCTCCGAAACATTTCGCTTTCTTCTCATTAAGCGCTGGAGCGACGGGGCCAAGAGCGGCCCTGTGCTCTTTTCCTCCGCCCCTTTCGTGCACTTTATAAAAAATGGCTGTGGCCGATTATAGCTTACGCTGCGCTTTCGCTACGTGTTAAGAATAGCTATAAAACAAAACAAACACGTCCTCTGTGAATTAGCCGGGGTTGTGCTTACGTACAGACCCATTCAGTGGGGCATAAAAAAAGGGACAGTCGGCTATATATAGAAACCTGATTGATTAACTCTGTGTGTGTGTGTGCGCGCGTGATTTATTTAAGTATTTTGTGCCCTTTCTCTCCCCCTCTCTCTCTCTCTCTCTCTCTGCCCTGCAGGTTTCACCGGCCTTAGCAAGGGTTTCTTCTATGAAGAGTTGCTGATTCTTGGTTCTGTTCAGCTGCGACCTTGCATGGAGTCTTCCAGTGGCCCCCGCGGGCCGTCGTTTCGGGGGCCCTCCTGATATTCGGGTGCAGTGTACCTTGGAGGCTATGTCTCTCTAGTGAGTTGGAGCAGCTCCCACTGGTGGTGGTGGTGGTGGTGGTGGTGGTGGTGGTGGTGGTGGTGGTGATGGTGGTGGTGGTCAGAGAGAGAGAGAGAGAGAGAGAGAGAGAGGGAGGGAGGCACACAGGGGGCGGAGGGGGGGGGGGGGGCTAACTCCACACCTGCTCAGAGGAAAACCATCTCCCTCACCCTTCAGTTCACATTGTCCATCCATCAAGGAGCCGAGGAGGAGGAGAAGTAGGACAAAGAGAAAAAATGAAAGGAGAGGAGAAGAAAAAGGAGGAAATGAAAAAAAGAGAGAGAGAGAGAGGAGAAGAGGATAAAATGAATTGAGAGAAGTTAAAGAGATGCAAGGGAGAAAAGCAAAGAGAGCAAATCAAAAGAGAGGGCAAGAAAAAAAGAAGACATGAAATGAGAGTGAAAGAAGAAGAAGAAGAGAAAATGAAATCAAGGTCATTTTTGTTTTCTGCCGTGGAAAAAAGCTGTCGTTTTGTTTTTAAAGAAACAGACTCATTTAAAGACGGCCGCCGGGACAGCGGAGGGGGAGACCGTGCATGTGAGCATCTCCCTCTCACCCTTTCTGTCCCCCAGGAGCCCGCAGTCCGCATCTGAAGTTGTGTTCTTTCAGTCTCACCCATCCCATCCGATTCTGTTTTCATATCGCCGGTTTAAGTGTTTTCTTGAACAGAAACCTTGTCTGTGTACAAGATTTAAAAAATCCCTTTGTAAGCACTATTTATTGTCTGCACAATACAGGTTTTGAATTTGTAACAAATGCTGTGTGTGTGTGTCTTGTGGTCTTTTGATCGTAATGAGCCATGAGTTATTTGATCATTACACATGAATTAGTCTTCAGTCCAAATCACAACATTGAAGTCAATCGAGGGAAAAAACTTGATCTTAATCTCTACTTCAAAGTGTCACTTTGAAGTAGCCGTAGAATAGTTGTATTGAGTGACATGCTGTGATATGCCTTCTTCTACGTCTCTTTGGGTTGAACTGAACGTATTTCCCTCTATAGTAAAAGTACTCACAGTTACCTTGGGGACCTGCAGACATCACAGAGTACAGTACAATACTGCGGCCATCTTCACCATTAGACGGACTCGGCTTCACCTGACCGTCTCCTCTGTTGGAAAACCGATGACCAGATCAAAAAATAATACACAGCATGTTAATGAGTATATCATTACCTCATGTCATTCTTTGCACTAGGCTCACATTATTTGTGGTTATTTTTGTATATTAGTGAAGCTTTTATCCAAAGCGACTAGAGTGAGTTTAGATACATGTCATGGTGTGGAGCAGGCTTGTTCAAGTTTGGCGCTGGGAAAACCAATACACTATTTATTATTTAGTCATTTAGCAGAGGCTTTTATCCAGAGTGCAGTGAATTCTGATACAAGTCATTAAGGAGCAGGAATTGGGGTTAGGGCATCTTGCTCAAGGAGTCGAACACCTCAACCACGTCACTACATCCTGCCCTTCCTACACTACTAGTATTACAACACAAGTTCACGTTCAACATTGAATTATACTTGTACTTGTACATGCACACACACACACACACACACACACACACACACACACACACTTTCTTACACTAGGGTGTGTAAAAATATGAAATATAATAATATACAAATAAAATATATTTACAACAACAACAATGAATGAAATAATACTGTGGTCATTAGACCAGAAACGTCCTCTTGACTTTTGGTGACGTCATGTGAGATATATTTGTAACAATATTTGGCAGGGGAGCGGCTTAATTTTACTCACGCACGCATGATTCAAACACCTCTACCTGGCACAGGGTGGGCAACAGACGGTGGCCTGTATATGTGTGTGTGTGTGTGTGTGTGAGTGTGTGTGTCATGCTTACTGTACATAAGGACCACTTGCTGTCCGGATTAGAGTAGACCCAATGGGTACCGGCCGGCTGGCAGCTGCTGTGGGCTGGTCATGGGCCCACTAACCTGAACAGGCTTAGGATGCCTGCTACCCATGGAGTGTGTGTGTGTGTGTGTCTGTCTGTGTGTGTGTGGGTGTGTGCTTGTGTGTGTGTGTGTGTGTGTGTGTGTGTGTGTGTGTGTGTGTGTGTGTGTGTGTGTGTGTGTGTGTGTGTGTGTGTGTGTGTGTGTGTGTGTGTATGTGTGTGTGTATGTGTCTGTGTGTGTGTGTTTGTGTGTGTGTGGGAGGGATATCCTGACTTCCGGCCTAACCTTGTTAGACATGAGCGGCTGGTATGGTCTGAAGCCAAGGGCAGGACCCATAGTGTTGGAGATGACGATGACTCATACGCTCACAAACGTATACGTGGGTCAGGCTGGGTGACGCAGAGAACAGGATCAGGACGGTTGCTGGGAATTTCAATTTCAAACTCGATGGTGTGCATGATAATGTCTGTATGTCTGAATCAAAAATCACAATGTTAAAGAATGGGACTGAGTTTCAGGGTCATTTTAGAAAGTTGCAAAAAAGCATAAAATCAGATACAAAAAAGAAATTGGATTGGAAATTAGCACACTTTTGGTAAAGGGCATCATTATGGATTTGAATGAGGACAAAACTGAAAAATTCTGTGTTTCAGAATGAAAGGACAGGATGAAAAGATAATAAAAGCCAACATATAGGCTACTGCATGTATAGTGTCCAAAAAGACCCTAAAACAGCATGTTCAATTTAGTACATTATGTGATTTGATCCCAAGCTATTGACACCATTATCAAGTGAATCTTAGCTGGGGTGAACAGATGGACGACGGAGCTGATGCATCTAGAAAGACTTCTGCTCAGAACATCAAATGATTTAACAAATGAGCAAACTAACTAACTAACTTAACTAATGATAGAGAGGTAGTATAAAGTAGTCACAAGCATGGCAATCCAATGATAATAAAAAGCCATGTGTGCAAACGTTGCCAATGGGTGACGTGGATGATGTGTTTGGAAATTGCAACTGTAAACTGAACTGGCTCTTCTACCAATGTCTGCATATATTCTGTTATATAAGTGGCAGTGTATCTCAAGAAAAAAAGTATGTTTGCCAGGGTTAAAGAGATAATTATCACTTTGTTTTTTAATGACAATTGCAATCAAAATTGTCCATCAACTGGGACAGAATGAGGGAAATACTTCCATCTAGTGAACCTTGAATGAGGACAAAACTGAAAAATTCTGTGTTTCAGAGTAAAAGGACAGGATGAAAAGATAATAAAGGCCAAAATATAGGCTACTGCATATATAATGTTCAAAAAGACCCTAAAACAGCATGTTCAATTTCGTACATTGTGTGATTTGATCCCAAGCTATCAAGTGAATCTTAGCTGGGGTGAACAGATGGGCGACAGGGAGCTTAGTGATGCATCTAGAAAGACTTCTGCTCAAGTAAGAATCCGTTTTAAAATGACTATCAGCCAAGTGTCAAGGGGTGCTTATGTGAAAACATGGCATCATCAGAGCCAATCAGAACATCAAATGACTTAACGAACAAACTAACTAACTAACTAACTTAACTAATGATAGAGAGGTAGTATAAAGTAGTCACAAGCACGGCAATCCAATGATAACAAAAAGCCATGTGTGCAAAAGTTGCCAATGGGTGACGTGTTTGGAAATTGCAACTGTAAACTGAACTGGCTCTTCTACCAATGTTTGCATATACTGTATACTGTTATATAAGTGGCAGTGTATTTCAAGAAAACACATATGTTTGCCAGGGTTAAATAGATAATTATTTTAATGACAATTACAATCAAAATTGTCCATCAACTGGGACTCTTCAGAATTAGGGAAATATTGCCATCTAGTGTCCATAATCATTACATCAAACTAAAGTACCCTTAGTTCCTCTGTCTGGGTTCTTCTTACTGACATTGACCAACACTAATCTCAAATAATAATCATAATCATCAACAGTACATGGTATTTGCTCTTAAATATGTATTCAAATATGTAGGACTTTCTTAACATTCTTGATCACAGTCTAAACAATCTTGCCGGCCCAAAGTACACAAGCAAGATGATTTTGGTTATTTTCCTAGTGCATGAATATTGACTTTTTAACACATTTTTATGTTTGCTTTATATCAGGCCCATTGGCCCCTGCCTGCTTTCCCACACATCCCTAAATGGAGGGCTCCTTCCCATGTGTCAAGGTTTCTTTTTTCTCCCACACGGGTTTCAGGGGGGAGCGCTTCTCCTTGTCCTTTTAAGGGCTCGTAGTTAGGGGGTGTCTCATCTGATGTGGGTTAGACAAAGCCCCCTCGGGAGGGCCTTGGGGATAAACAGCTGAAAGTGGACTTGGCTGTTGGGATTGTTGTCCTTGTGTGTGTGTTGTAAAAGACACAGCTCAGCGCAGAAGAATGCCCACCGGAGAGCCAAGCAGCATCTCACTGCCAGAGAGAGAGGCTCTCCGCTCGGTGCGCTGCTCCGATGTCGCTGGAAAATGTTTGTCAAAAGGTCAGTTATGCTTGAATAGTGGTGTGTGAATAGGAGTAGGCCTGCTGGTCTTCAGAAAACAGTGCCGTTGAGATGACCACAGTGAGACACACGCACACAGCATCACCTCCGAGTCTTCTCACTAAATCGACTATGGTGGCGTGAAAATATAAGCTAGGCTTTATGCAAGTCAATAGAAATAGGACGGAAACAAATCAGGAACAACATCCACGTTTTCAAAAGGTATGAATGCTTTTGTAAATCAAAAATTAGGGGAATCCACCAAACTAGCAGTGTTAAATCTTACATGGTTACTTTAACATGACATCAAAATCAGCCCACTGTCATTACTAACCTACGAACAAGCCATTATGTAAAACGGACAATTTTGCTATTTTATCCGGTGCAGTTTATCCCAAAACATAATACTGTAATTCTTCTGATCAGAACATTTTTTTCCCATTTCAATCTCTAAGCTAAAAACACCAAACCCAGCAGCGCCACCGTGCAACCAATCAGATGAAGTGCAGCATGCTGTCCTCACATTCCTTGGGCACAGTGAGCTTGTAGCTGTGGCAGGACAGTTTATAATTCTGCCCGTCGTTGTTGTCCCAGTAAGAGCATCCCTTCACGCTATAGCAAATGGCAAACTCCAAAATGGTGCCGGGTTGCAAAATGAAGGGCGGCACGGGAAGGTGGAAATGAAACACATCCTTTTCTGGCCCGTCGAGCCCATCCCCGAGGCTCTCACTGGATACCCACAATGCCGTCGTGTCCGTGTGGCTCCTCCAATTGGTGAAGGAGTAGGACAACGTGACCTCCTTCTCGAAGGCCAAGTTGAGGACGTGCACGGTGCCGGTTATCCCCGTGTCGGAGCACTGGACCGTCCCGAGGCTCACCTGCTGGCTCCGGAGCCGCAGCGGGAACCCCGGCTGGGCGGCCATGTTGTCGCAGAAGCAGGGCTTGAAGTAAGGCAGGGACAGCTCGGGGAACCTCCCGAACACCATCTCGCTGCTCATGAGCAGCCTGTAGGTGACCAGCGGAGGGATGAGCGGGTCGTCGCCCGCCTTGAAAAACTTGACCTCCTCCAGCTCCAGGCCCATGGAGTCGATGAAGCGCACCTGCGGGCCCCTGGGGGCTCCTTTCCTTCCCCGCCCCGCGAGAGAGGGCAGAGAGCGGGTGCGTCTCCTCATGGCGGGCTTCGTCGGGGGGTCTCCGGTCAAGCAGGGAGGGCCCGTTGTGGCGGCGGCGGCGGCGGTGGGGCCCTTGGGAGGAGGGGGGCCGGGGGGACGTATCCGGATGGGGGCTTTGGCGGGTGGGGGTCGGGGGTCGTAGATGTCCTTCAGACGGATCACGGTCTTTTTGGTGGGAGACGCGTCGGTGGGGCCACGTTGGGCCCCAGCCGGGCCGCGAGAGTCCCACCCGGGCGGTCTTTCACAAGGGCCGCTCATCCCCATTCACACTGACAGCCCCTGGAGCAACACAGCAAAGGAACGTCATTATATCCATTGTATTACATTTTGATGTGATATTCCCTATGTTTGTATAGGCAAAGCAACTCACACGTGTCAGACACATGTCATGCATGAACATGCAGGGTTTCTAGGGCACCTTGCTCGAGGACGCCAGCAGGTTAACAGTGTTGACATTGGGGATTGAACCCACGACCTTTCGGCTGGGAGTCGAGTAGCCATACATCCCATGCAAATGAACAACACACAGGTAAAGGTCATCCTGCTATCCGCGGCCTCCAGGAGGACAGACGGCTACACTGCCTCAATGTAAAATGTCAACACTTGAAATAGACCGATGCATACGTAGAGAAAAAAGGCGCAATGCCAGACCAAACCTGTGCAGCCGGCAAACGTTGTGTTGTGTCCCCCTGGTTGGTTTACCACGAAGGGACGCGGCTCCGACCTCAGTCCTGACGTGAGCTGTGAGGTCCTTGCTGGTTAACTACTGCACTGTGACAGCTGTTAACACACCACATGTTCACGCTTGACACATGTAGGTAAAACTGCTATCCGATTACAAAAGCTCGACACAAAACAAATGGACACACACACCAAGAGTGGTTACATCGGCTTTCCCCCCCCCCCCCCCCCCCCCCCCATTGGACAGGAGGGTCTGACCGCTGCACAGACAAGCTATTGTAATATGGTTAACCCAGCCTCTGGGTTTAGCCTTTGACATATAACATGAGACCAGAGGTTGGCAATAGGGGGTGCAGTTTGAAGACTATTAATAGAGAGGCTACTGGTGTCCCACTGAACATTAAACAGTTCTTCATGTCTTGATTGATTATTTTCTTCATTATTATTATTTTGTGTTGATTGATTTTTTGGAAGCAGGTGCAGATGTTTATCCACTAGAAAAAGTAACCGATGAATACAATAAAGCATGAAAGTGGAGGCGGATCATATATTTTTTTTAAAGAAAAAAAAAAGGAGTTGTTCAGTTGCCTTCTGCTGCAACACCCCAATAGCGTTTGATTATTGCAATCAATAGCCTCTATTGATTACACAGTGATACCATGCATGTGTATGCAAATCGCAGTGGAGTAGGACGTGCGCCCTCAGCTGGACACAAACAGGAGGACTTCGCGGAGGTGTCAGTAAAAGGCACAGAGAGGCATCCTCGGTCGAACAGGTGCCTCCTCCTCCTCCTCCTCGTCATGAAGAAACGCGTCGGAGGAGGAGGATTGATCAACAAACGGCAAACAGCGCACTGATAACGGCGAGCTCTGTGATGGATGCAAGTGCATTTTGAAGTGCGTGTGAATCGTGATGACAGGATGAATACAGGCTATAATATATATAGATATATATATCTATATATATTATATTTTGTGTTGCTGTGACGACCTGTGGACCATTTGATTGGCTGCCGTTTCCCCCATCGGGGATGGGCGCCATCGTGCAGGAGTGCGCCAGGCCTGGGCCACTGGGTCTCCAGAGGCTTTCTCTCAAAGACAAGAGGTGGACAAGCCATGGCCATCATTTGCCCAGGTATGACGTGCATTTTGTATTTTTAATTTTTGTGTGATGATTTAATTTGCGATGTGATGAAGATGCCCTCTTCAGGATGAGAGTCTCTTTCGGTCCTATATAGCCTATGGGAGTCTGAGCCCAGCCTCCATTTTGGTCTGGTTGGAGCCGCTCGCAGGGACAAAGCAGGCAGCTGCTGTGGGCCTGTGCTGCAGACAGATGCCGCTGTGTGACTGGTTCGCAACGCTGGGTGACTGGTTGCCACTGCTGGGTGACTGGTTCCCAATGCTGGGTGACTGGTTGCCCAATGCTGTTTACACACTGGTTACAATTGTATTCTGGAGAAAAATAAATAAATAATAATAATAATAATTTAAATTAAAAAAAATAAAAAATAAAAATAAATAAATACAATTATTTATATATATATATATATATATATATATATATATATATATATATATATACATATATACATATAAATATAATATGTAAATATAATATATAAATATAATATATATATATATATATATAATATAATATATATAAATATTATATATATATATATATATATATATATATATATATATATATATATATATATATATATATATATATATATATATGTGTGTGTGTTATATATATATACATAACGACTGCATGTCTTCCTCCTCAGCAACATAATGGTCAGAAGGCAGGCCCAGAGGAAGTCCCCGCTGCCGCACCACACGCCCTCACGGACAGACAACAACAACCACCACTTCCCTGAAAAAGTAGGTGTAAAACCAATACTTTAAAATAACAACATGCTTCATGCTAGGGGGGGTTAACAACCACGTTTCATATGTTTATCACAGAGGTCGCAGCAAAGGCGGAAAAACAAAGCCAACGTCTTCCCCGCGGCCAAATGCACCTCTCTGCAGACCAGGTGAGCTCAGCACGACCATTGAACACGCTGGTCTGGGTTTGATTGGTTTAATTGGTTTAATTGGTTTGATTGATTTTTTTTTTTTGTGTTTCCCCATCTGAAGCGCTCAGGGATCGCCGGCTGCCGCGGCGAGTCGCGTGACGCCCTCTGCCAGCGAGGGACGGGAAGGGCCGCGTCCACGCCGCTGCCGCCCCGGAGCCAGGGGTCAGCATCTCCAGCCAGGGGTCCATCCGCACCGCTGCCCGCCGGACTCCAGCCCAGACCCGCTCGGGGGCGAGGGACCACAGCGGGGGCCGGAGGGGCCCCGTGACCCCGGAGAGGACGCAGACGGTGACAGGGACCTGTCGGACACGGAGAGGCTCCCGGCGTCTCCCTCCCCCCGGGCCTCCTCCGCCGCCCCCCCGCAGCTCGTCCTGCGCCCGGAGGTCTTCGCCCCCGACGACCTCCCCCCGGACCCCCGCGGGCCGAGAGGACGAGGGGGTCCGCGCCCCTCCTCCTCCTCCTCCTCCTACCCTTACCCGGACTTCCTCCCGCCGCCGTTCAACACCTGGAGCCTGGCTCAGCTGGCCTCCTTCTACCACACGGAGAGCAGGCGGACCCCTCGGCCACGGCCCTCCGACCCCCTGGAGCGCTTTCTGGAGCGGCTGCTGCAGCTGGAGTGGCGGCGCATGCAGACGGCGCAGCAGGAGGAGGGGGGCGTTGGAGCCCGCGACGCGTGTGAGGCGCCCGCCGGCTGCCACCGGGCATGCTCCTCCTCGGCCGCCACCCACCTGGCCGTCCGCCTCAGCTCCCCGAAGAGCATCCTGCAGTGTCAGCGTGCCTTCCCCCTCACCTTCCTCTCCTCCCTGGCCATCGACTCCGCACTGCTGTCCGGCTGCGGCTGCTCCCAGTGCCGCCAGCGCTACGCCCATGCCGCCGCCTCCTCGTCCTCCCTCTCCTCCGTCGGCGGCGGCGCCAGGCGCTGCCGCTGCCCCTCCGCCCACGCCAGGCCCAGCTCCGGCCCCCTGGCCGAGCGCGTCCCCATACACCCCCTCCCCAGGAGGAGCCACAGCGAGACCCGTGCCTGGGCGTCCGCGGAGAGGGGACCGGCGAGGACGCGGGGGCGGCCGCCCCTCAGCCCGGCCAGGGGTAACAACAACAACGGTCACCTGAGGCGCATGCAGGCGCTGGGGAACCTCCGCAACCCAGCCAGCTCTGGACCTGGACCTCCCGCTGGACCTCCCACTGGACCTCCCGCTGGCAGAGACCTGCCAGAGGTCAGCGCTCCCAGAGACGGTGGAGCGGGGGGCGTTGAGCGGTCTGGTGGGGGATACGGGTCAGCCGGGTGGAGAAACAGGAGCTACTCTGAGCACAGAGGAGGAAGAGCAGGAGGAGGAGGAGGAGGAGGAGCAGAGAGGTATGAGAAGCGAAGGAGTGGGTCCGAGGGTCACAGAGGAGCATACGAGCGGCGGAGGGCCTCCTCAGCCCTCGGTGGACACGACATAAAACCCGATGCCGTGGCTGCGATAATGGACAATTTACCCCGAAGCCGGACAAAAAAGTCGAAACAGGTTGAATTTGTAACTTAGAGCTCATTTATGAATGTCTCCTTGGTGCCACTGTGAATATTGTATTTATGAATCACTTAATTGTATTTTTCATGTTTTAATAAACGGCTTACAATTTCCATGAACGCTTTTTGTTTTGTGTTTTCATCTTGAAATACATTACAATCTATACAAAAATAACACAAGAACAGATTCCAATAGAATTGGAGGTAGAAGGAAACAAGCAAAACATGTCCCACCCAACGCGCAAGCAATGTGTTCATACTTTATAATTTATTATTTCATACATGATCCACCAAACACCATCATTATCTCCAAACACAGTCCCATTAAAATAAAAGGCCCTTATTTGTCTTCGGTTCTCTGTTTCTACCCGGACGTATTTTTCATGCAACACCGGTCAACATGGACGCGGAGTCGAAACGCGTACTGGCGTATCTGTCGGAGGTGGAGGAGGCGGCGGAGGACGTTTTAACCAATAAACAGCAGGTAACAACACGTAACAACCGGTAACAACATGTAACAACAGGTAACAGCGGGTTTAAATCAGGTGTCCGTGCTCGAAACGTCGTCAGTTACCCTGTGCTCGCTCCTCTGCTAGCGTTAGCTCCCACTGTTAGCGCAGGGCTGCTAGCTGTATGGTCAGTAAATTAAACGCACCCATAATGGATGTGAGGAGCTACGCCTGTGTGTTTCCATCTGTAAAAAAGGGCCCTGTTATAGATATTTATCTTTCTGTGACGTCCGACGAGGTTACTTTATACTTTTTACTTTTCTTTGACTTGTCTGTCATATACCGCATTTGTCCCACGCCTTGCAGTGAGGTGTGGTGTTACATTTAGGGCATTTAGCAGACGCTTCTGTCTAAAGCGACTTCCAATAAGTACATTAGTCAGTAAGTGTATCACTAAACCGCTGTCAGAAGAGTAAGGATTTCACAAGAACGAGTTTCAAGCACATTCAATTGCCAAGTTAACCCATTGCTGGTCTACAACAGAGATAAGCGCGAAAATACTAAGCCCGGAATATAAGAGCAAAGGAAGGACATACAGACACAGAATAATTGCAAATGATTATTATTATTTTTTGTATTATTATAGGAGGGGGGGGGGGGGGGGGGGGGGGGGGTAGTAGAGGAAGGATGCTAAGCGGGGTCCAGGTGAACTCTGAACAGGTGGGTCTTGAGGGGAAGGATGCTAAGCGGGTTCCACGTGAACTCTGAACAGGTGGGTCTTGAGGGGAAGGATGCTAAGCGGGGTCCAGGTGAACTCTGAACAGGTGGGTCTTGAGGGGAAGGATGCTAAGCGGGGTCCAGGTGAACTCTGAACAGGTGGGTCTTGAGGGGAAGGATGCTAAGCGGGGTCCAGGTGAACTCTGAACAGGTGGGTCTTGAGGGGAAGGATGCTAAGGGGGGTCCAGGTGAGCTCTGAACAGGTGGGTCTTGAGAGGAAGGATGCTAAGCGGGGTCCAGGTGAAGTAGCAGTTGGTCATCCAGTATGACGCCGAGGTTCCTCACGGTTGGTGAAGGACCCACCACAGCATCCTCAACAGTTACCAGTAGGTCCATGTGCGGGCAGTCCTTCCCCGGCAAGAGGAGGAGCTCAGTCTTGTTGAGGTTGAGCTTCAGGTGGTGCGCAGACGTCCAGGTGCTGATGTCTGCCAGACAATCTGAGATGCAGTTGCAATCAGGCTTTCAGAGGAGGGAAAAGAGAGGAATAGTTGAGTGTCGTCTGCGTAGCAAGTGATACGAGAAACCATGCGAAGTGATTGCAGAGCCTAAAGATCTAGTGTATAGGGAGAACAGAAGCGGTCCTAATACTGAGCCTTGGGGGACGGAGCAGAGTTCGGACAGGGAGCCATTCCACGTCACCTGGTAGGTGCGGTGCGCGAGGTAGGATGTGAACCAGGATAGCGCCGCAGAGCCAGCGATGCCGAGTTCTGCGAGGGTGGTGAGGAGGATCTGGTGGTTCACGGTGTCGAACGCCGCAGACGGGTCGAGGAGAATGAGGACCGATGAGAGGGACGAGGCTCTGGCGGCACGGAGGGACTCCGTCACCGAGAGGAGGGCCGTCTCAGTGGAGTGTGCAGTCTTGAAACCTGACTGATGAGGATCAAGCAGGTTATGTGAATGATAGAGGACAGTTGGTTAGATCTGGCACGTTACAGAGTTTTAGAAAGGAACGAGAGAAGAGATACCTTCTGTAGTTGTGGATGTCAGCAGTGTCAAGGGTAGGTTTCTTGAGAAATGGCTTGACTCTAGCAATCTTGAAGGATGCTGGAATAAGGCCTGATTGCCGTAGTGTCATGGCGGCTGGTTAACGGGGTAATTTCTGTCGTCTCTTTTCCTCAGATTGTGGACTTGGACTCGAAGAGGAACAGGAACCGCGAAGCACTGAGGGCACTTCGCACCACGGCGGATTCTGGTGAGCGCTCAGCACTCACCTGGATCACGACGTCCTTAACCAGCACGTTGTGATTCACGTGATTCATCATTAATAATGATCATCGTCCCCGATGTAAGCATGCATCATCCATGTCTGTTCTACATGTGTTGGCTGCATTTCAGAAAAGGTGAAGGTTTGCTTTGGGAACATGTTCATCAAACTTCCCAAATCAAAGACCCGAGACATGATTCAAAAAGGTACCAGATGAATGTTTTGGCGAGATGTAATGTTATTCGACATGAATTATCGTTCAGCATTTCATCGTACCCCCCCCCCCCCCCCCCCCACACACACTTTTATTTACAGATCAGGAACAGCTTGACAAGGAAATAAACGATCTACGGAAAGAGTTAAAAGCCAAGATCAACCACCTCAATGAGATGCAAGGTAGGACCCTGGTTTTTATTTATTTCTGACCTGTTGGCTTATTTATATTATGACTTCCCAAGACTGAAAATGTTTTGTATATTGATTTGAATTGACGTGTGTGTGTGTGTGTGTGTGTGTGTGTGTGTGTGTGTGTGTGTGTGTGTGTGTGTGTGTGTGTGTGTGTGTGTGTGTGTGTGTGTGTGTGTGTGTGTGTAGGAAAACCTGAGCTGAGGGGGTACAACCTCTCCCCACTCTCCGCTGATGAGGTCAAAGCTATCAACCATTTACTGAAGAGATGACATTGGACAGATATGAGTCCTGCCAGAGCCTGGCTGGCTCTGGCAGGACTTCGGCCGGCTGGAGAGTCTCCAGTGGAAAATCCTAAATCAGAAGAAAGCCGTGGGATGACAGATGTGGTAAAAACAAAACCTCTGGAATGATTTCAGAGAATCTACACCCCTGCACCTGGACAATGGAGGGGTGTTCACCCCCATGACCTAAATAGCAGCAGGTTGTATTTTTCATTTCAAGACAAATGTCCTTCTTGAAAACCTGGTGTCTTGTTGTTCTCCGCCCTTTGCATTGTTGGCGTGTGACTGGAATGATGTCACAGAGTAGAGTGATGTAGTATCACGCAAGGCTGTTGCTCTGCTTCGCGACCACAAGGGAGCAGCGCATCCCTCTTGTGTCCATGGAGAAGGGATCCAGGTGCCCTGGACGCATTCACTCTCTGTACTTGTTGATACTGTCTGCTTGCTTTACTATTAAAGTACATTTTTTTACATCACACAATCATTGTAGTGTACCTCTTTACTTACTTTAAACAGTCCACAAATATGCGCTTTCCCATGTCATTATGCGTAACACCCTGTTAATTAACAAGTAACAAGTTATCTTCTAGTTGCGTGTAAGGCATAATGAATCTTGCATAATTAATCCTTCTCTTCTGTATAGATGTCTGTCTATCCAGGACACATCTCATCTAATAATGAACTAGTAATATGTGATACAGTCGTCCTTCACAAACTAGTTTGTGGTCTTGAGTTGGGAGCGATTCAGTGATGGATTGTTTTGCCGCTGTCTGGTCACATGTCACTCCTCAGGTTTTCAGTAGCGCTCGGCTCTCGCTGGGACCCTCAGGCCGGGTAAAATGCTCCGCAGGTCTAACATGCTTCGTCTAGGTGCTTGACATGAGGCGGCACGAAGAGCCATGGGGCAGGGGGGGGGGGGGTTTGGCAGGGCTCGGCACATTGGGCAGAGCCCACGCCAAGCGTTGCATCCATGGAAGTTGTAAACGCTTGATCGTTGCGTGATTCATGTAGATTTCAGAGATTTAGCTCCTGAAAGTGCTTGGCGGACAATTTGAATCTGATTTGTATCCATAATTGCAGATACAGAACTACCAAGGAGTGCTGATGTACAGACACAGAGGAGAAAAAAAGGAGAGGAGATAAAAAATGGTTGGCTCAATTGGGCACTGCATTTGTATTTTTTTCACAGACAAAGACCACACCATTGGGAAGCTTATGTCTTATTGCAGGGGGTCTTCAGGCTCCATTGAATCCCCCTGTGGTTCTAGTGCTGAAAGAGAGAGAGAGTGACGTGAGAAAGACAAAGGGGAAAGGGTTAACCACGCCTATATAGGCTTGGATGGGAAATTGCCTTGGGAGATGAGGTGTGGTGTTTGTTCCCCAACTTAATTTATGGAACTTCATGAGTTGTGATCAACAGATTTTGCTGCTGATGTTTAACAACATAGAACAAGTGCCATCAAATACTGATGTGATATGAATTTGCATAAAGTAGTCTGATGTGCTTGGTTGGCTTTTAGATATGTAATGTGTACCCATTAGTCGTTGCAATGGAAACATTTGGACTAACCATTGCTTCTACAGGTGCTCCAGCACCCTGCCAGCCAACACCACTGCTCGTAACATCAATGTCATCACCACTCCTGACCTGTAACATCATTGGTCATCACCACTCCTGACCTGTAACATCATTGTCATCACCACTCCTGACCTGTAACATCAATGTCATCACCACTCCTGACCAATAACATCATTGTCATCACCACTCCTGACCAATAACACCATTGTCATCACCACTCCTGACCTGTAACCTGCTAATCACAAAGTAATGTAGCGGTTGTGTTTTCAAGCTATTCTGCTGCAACTCTATTGGTAGTAGCTGCTAACTCCCGGGAACTGTTGAAAGCCTCGACAAGCCGCCATTGCTGTAAAACAATAAAGGTCCATTGGAGCGAACGGAGATGACACGACTCTCTCTTTCAATGGCTCTGGTGTAGTCTATCTCTGGTGTGAAGTAGGGCCCCCCCCACCCCTGATAGGTGCCTGACTTGAAAGTACAAATTGTTCCATCAACCTGATGAAAGAAGATTCACAGCTCTGAGCATCAGCTCATCTATCTCAGTGAGTGTGACTGAGGCCCTGCATTATGATTACAGTTTGTCAGCCTCTGAAATAGTTGGATAGTCATCAGCTGCCAGAGCCGTAACGTCTTAATCATCCGCCATCGAAGGTTGACACATTAATTACAGGTTACACTGCGAGACAGGCTCACGTTTGCCAACAATGCAGTAATAAAGTTGCTATTATTATTATGACACTGCATTGAAAAAACAGAAGCAGGCTTCCAGGTCTTGCTCTGTGGATTATTGTGGAGAATTGGGTTAGAGGAAGATGTCAGGGTAGATTTGGTCCTGCTGGTCCTACTTTGGAGGACAAGCAGTGCATGTGTGTTTGGGTTGAGCTGTAGCAGTGTAGGGCAGAAGTTCTCAATCGTCTTCAAGCCAGGGACCACTTATAATGAATACATATGTATAAGGACCTCCTGCCATTGTTATAGTTCGCAACCTGAATCTAACCCTTTGAACATGTACCCGAAAAATATGTTGTTCTTGTATTACTTGCCAAGAAATGTATTAATAACATGCCTTGGAAATCTTGGGCTCCCCCTACCGGCTCAATTAACTTTCAAGTTATGTCCTCCTTCAAAAGAATGACGCTGTGAGCAATAATCTCAAATGTACACTTGTTTTATTCAATTGTGTGGATAAATTATGTAGGAGTTTTAGTAATTATTTTGCAGAGCCCTTGGCCATTTGCCACGGACCCCTGCGGGTCCCCAGACCCCACTTTGAGAACCACTGGTGCAGGGGGTTACATGTTAATTGACAAGACACCCAAGTGAGCTTCCATTTTCCCATCCATTTCCCAAAGCTCCTGCAACCTTGATTGTCAAAGTAGCAACTTATGGTTGTCCAGGCTAAATTGTAGTTATTTGAGGTAAGTGATAGGGTTAGGATTAGAAGGCAATTTCATATTTGTCTTTTAATCAAGTTATCGAGTTCAACTATCTATATAATCTATAACCATCTATACAAGTAGGTTTGTGTAGAATGCAAAATGTGCAGAACATTAGCCTATAAGTGTATTAATTCAACAGGCTAACTTTTTCATTCAGCAGACTATTACTGTTTTTAATACTTTATTTTGACAAAGATGCATTAAACAAAGATCATGGACAGCACATTGAAAACAGAACTACAACCAACTAGACAGTACAAAATAAAAGAAGCCAGGAGTTTCAATAAAGATTTAAAAAGTAGGCTGTTAATAGTTTGGGTAGTGTTTTCTGATTTATAAAGCGTTTTTGTACATTTACATGTGTGCGTGTGGAATTTGGCCATGAATAAAGTCACATTTCAACTTAACAGGCATTTTATTCAAGCTTTGAGATTGCCACTTTAACAAACTGGTTGTGCTTTCTCCAGGCGTTTCTGTTGTGCTACGTGGGAGTATTTTCCGACTGGTCCTACAAACCCAAACCAGTCTGACCCAATATACATTAAAATGTAATGGTGACCCTAAATGTCAGGTGAAGCCATGGGGCGCCTCTTGCGTCTTGAGCATGTCACCGGGGAATCTGACCAAGGGTCAATATATATGACGAGTATGGGATGGGAACAGGCTGCGTGACTCCCTTTGTTTTCTTTGGTCGTGATCCAGGAAGGTAAATTTTAATCTTATTTGTGACGGGAAGGATTCGTTCCCTAAGGATTAAAAGTGAACCTTCGCTGAAGCCTTTTTTCGTTGATCATTGACCGACCTACGCGCTGGGTTCATATAAACCGTCTGTTGTTTTGTGTTAGAATATTTTTGTATTGCTTTAATATACCTGGCTGAAACAAACTATTTAATAATTCAAGCCCGAGGTAAGATTTGATTTATGCCCGAGGTAGGCCTACGGGACTTGGTGTGAATGCATATGTATGATTTTTTTATTCAAATATGAGCATTCGGCTGTTGTTTCAACTTGTGGTTGGCATATAAATAGTTGTGAGTTGTATTAACTGATGAACTATTTCCATTAAACAACAGCAAACAACAAGTGCATACTAGGAAATCTTCGTCGTTGTTGCTTAATGAAAGGACTTATGCCGTTATGTAACGGCATAAGTCCTTTGTATGGTTGACTAACAGACTCACCTAACCCATGTTAGGTGGTGTAGGCACATCCTGACCCCTTGCTCTTCTGATGAGGTCAAAGCTTTAAACAGCCTACTGAAGAGATGGCATCACTGCCCCCCCCCCCCCCCCCCCCCCCCCCCTGACAGTTGCCCTTCTCAGAAACAACTCGAGGGTACAAAGAAGTTGTACAGCCCTCAGCATCAGCTCATAATGATGTTAGTCAAATGGTAGGCATTAGCTGCCAGAGCTTTAACGTCTTAATCTTTCACCGTCGAAGGTTGACACATTAATCACAGGTTATAAGGCTCACGTTTGCCAAAAGTGCAGTAATAACACCGCTGTTGTTGAAACTGTACATTGGGGAGCTTTCATTTATTCGAAAGAATATCAAAATACACCTTGTTTTTTTTTATTACAAATGTCTCTAGATTTGGTATCTCGGGAATATTGGAGAATTATGTTAGAGGAAGATGTGAGGGTCGATTGGGTTCTGCTGTTTTCTTTGGGAGTTCAATGTTAATTTCTAGACAAGACAGTTGAGCTTCCATTTTCCTGTCCATTTCCCGACTTAAAATAACGACTTATTGGCTCTAGAAGTAAAACATTAACAATGTCAATACTCATTGTCACAGGAATTCAAACAAAAAAGTTCAACAATGCCTGACTGTCATCTTTCCAGACAGGATTACATGCTAAATTTGTCAGTTATTGGACTTATCCTGTCTGCTTGGGCCTTTTTAATATGAATGTTTAATGAGAAACCTGCTAAACTGGATTGATTGGATTGATACATTGCGTGCTGCAGTTGCAACTGCAACTGATAAAATATATTTGATATTTATCTTTGAGAGTAGCTTTGTGCTTCAAAAGCTACTTATGTATTTCCCTGCAGCCCCTTCTTTGGGGGGGGGGGGGGGGGGGGGGGGGGGTCATCCTGGCTTTACAGGGTTTGTAAAAACTGCCTATCATCTTGCAGAGTTGACCCGTGGCAAAACGCTACAGCCTAGTTATTAAAAAGTAAATCGCTTCCCTTTGGCTTGGTATGTGTGACTGAAATGGTGTACACAAAAAAGCGGCACTAGTCGACTTTGAAGTCAAACAAACACACCCCTCTCCATCCCTGCTGTACTCGTCTCTTGTTTATTTACCAGGGTCTGGTCTGGTTCAGCGTGAGATGTTTTGCCAACAGTTCATGCTCAGAGTAACATGTTCAGCAGAAACATTGCTGAGGTAATTGATTTGAAACAGAGATTGCCTTTTATGTTTGCCGCCGCTGGACACTGTATCATTGTGCCTTGCGATGTGTCACGGTTGTAAACATCATACCCACCATTGTACCTTGTATGCAATATCTGATTGGCCGTCTCTGTATGTACGCAGGCATACCCATTGGTTGAGTTTTATCAATAAAACTCTCCATGGATTGGTCCCTACTTACTGGTGCACATATCTCAGAAGCCAGGGCCATTATAGCCGGCGCTCACAAGATGTGCAGTTGTCTGCTCCGCGTGCTCGCACTGCGCTGGGAAAAACAGGCCTTTAAATACGCTGCTCCCTAGCCTGGGACTCCCTCCAGGAAGACTTCAAATTGTCAGAACTGATTTAATTTGATGCCTTTGGTTCCATCTTAAAGGACTTACAACAAAGTACTGGAAATAGTCTATGTGTCTAATAGTTATCCATGCAATCCCCAAACTTTTCTTTTCAATTGATTATTAATTGTGTGTTTGTTTTCTTGGAAACCATGCGTCTGTTTTTTTGTTTTCTTTTCTTTTTATGCGGTCCTCTTGGCCAGGTCTCTCTTGGAAAAGAGATTTTTAAATCTCAATGAGTTTTTTACCAGATTAAAATGTATTTAAGAGTAGCTTTGTGCTTCAAAAGCTACTTGTGTGTTTCTCTGCAGCCCCTTCTTGGGGGGGCGGGGGGTTGGTCACCCTTGTATTATACAGGGTTTGTATAAACTGCCTATCATCTTGCACTTAAAAAGTAAATCCCTTCCCTTTGGCTTGGTATGTGTGACTGAAATGGTATGCACTAGTCAAAATCGAAACACACCCCTTTCACCCCCTTTGCTACGCAGCTTGTTTACTCAACTGATTACAGTGACTCCAGTGGACGTCCAGTGGTTGGTCAAATACCATTTGAATGCTGTATCCATAAATACTGGACAGTGTCGCACATCCTAAGACCTTCATGTATCGGTCGTGGAAATCAAAGACCTTGTTAAAATGCTTTATTCCAAAGCGACTCACAAAAATAATTCCGATACAGGTCGCTGAGGAGTAGGTAGGGGTTTGGAGAAATCATGCTCAAGTATGGCTGTCAGGTTGTGGACATTGGGATCGAACCCAGTACTTTTTGGCCAGTAATTGAGCACCCTAGCCGCTACACCATAATGTGTGTGTGCGTGTGTGTGTGTGCATGCGTGCATATGTTGCGATAACTGCCGTTGAGACTTTCATGTTCGACAGATCCAGCTTCTCTTGTTTATTGACTGGTCTGGTCTTGTTTGGCATGAAGTGTTTAGCCAACGGTTCATACTCAGGGTTACTGGTCTATGTGCTCAGCAGAAACACTGCTGAGACAATTGATTTGAAACAGATTGTCTTTTATGATTTTATATTTAATACAAATAAGAATCACAAAAGCTCAGGAGCTAAAAACACGCCGCATTAAATCGCTGAATGAGAATGGTGTGTAGTTCGTCAACACCTTGCGCTGTGACGTCATGTATAATACTGTATCTTCAATATTTCTTTAAATGCTACAGCATTAAGTAGAAGAAAACAGGTTTTCTATAGATGTGAATTCTTGCCATCACACATTTTTTATGCATGCTGTTCCCATGTGTCTCTGCTGTTGGGGTGGGTTGGGGAGGGGGTGGAGTGCAGCATGACTATAATTTGTTCTCAATGTACAGCATCAAACACTGGCTACCAAATGTATCTCTGCCCTTGTACTGTTCACCCCGGGCCCCACTTACTCGACAGAGAGAAAATAGCCCTCAACATCTGCTGCAACTTTAGGCCTTAGTGTGAACATTATCCTCCGTTGATCTTCTCCAAGTGTGGGCAAACTTTATCCTCCGTTGATCTTCTCCAAGTGTGGGCACACTTGGAGAAGATCAACGGAGGATAATGTTCACACTAAGGCCCCGTGTCTAGAGGTGTGTACATTAAAATCGCCCTCAAATAATAATAACACTACATTTTATTTATAGAGCACCTTAAATTGTCAGAGACGGTCCCCAGGTGCTAAACGGTGCATTAAAACAGTAAAACCGATGGCTAAATGAACATAGTGCCTTAAAGCCTGTTTTAAAAGAGGCCAGAGTCTGGGGAGCCCTTAGGTCTCTCATTTGCCTTTCTTTTAAGATTGCCATGAATATGGCATAGTGAATGTAGGGTATATGGTACAACTGGTCGAATGTAAGACAGCTGTGGAAACGTAAATAAATCAGCTCCATGTCGTTCCGAGGTTGCACAGGTATTCACTTACCCAAACCAATCTCAATGTATTTATAGTTTAGTATTTGACCCTGCAAGGTTCTGCTACCCTATAGCTAGCCTCTACTTCTGTCTACTACAATGCATTCAGGTCTGTGTCTCATTAACGTATAACAGTAACATAACAATATACATAACCCATAGCCCACTAAAGATGTAAGTTGCACTAGCAAGGAATGCATGCCAGGAAGCTTGTTTGAGTCTTGTTTTGTATTGTTGTTGTAGCATTGTTTTATTGCTAAGCCATGATGTGTGTCAGAGCTCATATTCCATTAGTGAGTGGGACACCACTATGGCTATATATTTTTGTTTTGTCTATTTTCACAAAAGTATGTCCATATGGGGAAACCTTTCTCCAGGTACGTTGTATTGATCTGAGATACAGTTCAGTCTTGAATGGAGAATGGAGACAAATATCTGCTGAGGTCCCAGTGAACTGATATATATTTCGAACAATAACCTTAAAATCTGAGTTTCAAAATTAATGTAGAAGGCAAGAAGAAAAACATTCATAAGCAAGTCCTGTCCTTTTGTTTAAAACGCAGTTTGAAAAAGGAGTAGTGCTGAAAAGGTCTGGATTCTCTGGAATCTGAAATAACTGCAATCCTCGAAGCCCCACAGTCACAAGCAATGCTCTTGTGCCTTGACGAGCATTCCTCTGTAATGTGTTGGATGATGGACGGCTGGAGCCTAAAGAGGAAGTCATTCATCAAACAAAATGGCGGTGGAAGACAATGAGTGACCCTCTCCAGTCGGACACTTCCCATGTGGTCTTTACTTTACTTTACAGGCCAGCAATTTTGCATTACCATTCAATGATGCCAGTGACTTCTTCGGTTTATGATAGACTGATGCTCCACTAAGACATCTGTGAGTGAAGGGTTCATTTGTTTATGCCTTATACCTAAACCCATGTTCAAAATAAGGATGTATTTATTTACAGGATAGAATATATACCCTTTAGTACAGGAGAAATAAATATGATTCCCTGAGCATACTAAAGAAAACACAATAGTAAAAGAAGATAGCTAGTTATATGAAGATAGTTATAGAATAGAAGTCAGGACTTTTTCCAAATCGCAAATAACTCCTACAGGGTTTATATTTATGTATAGGTGTTTTGTACAATCCTTACAATCCAGATATTTTCTCAAGCAACCCTGCCTCAATTTTGGCCCTGGTAACGTTTGGATAACGTATTGGACTTCAGGGAAGTACAGGGAATATCTCGGGTCCTCGTGATCGATACGGTTTGCAAGCATATATTCAGGAACTCCCAAAGATCGTTCGTCCAAAGAGCTCCCAGAAATTCCCATTACATTACACAGCTCATCTGTTCAGAGCACACGTGGACACATGAGTTTTACAACTTGGAGCAGTACTCTACAATGCTTTGCCGAATACATTAAGATGGATAAATGCCCTTGTTTTTGAAAGATTCATATTTTTTAATGTTTTAGGCCAAAATGTAGTTAGCAGAGTCAGTGGAGTTGGGAGACAGGCTGTCCTCTTGATCCAGCAAGCTGGGAAAACCATGTATTCCTGGTTAGCGACAGCATTAGATTGGTCCAAAGACACCAAACACACTTCAGCTCCACAGGTTGGCCTTGGCTTTGCCTGTGGCAGTTGACCCTGCTGTGCCTACCCCGTAACCCTCATCTCGCTGGGAAGTTTCTCGTCCCCGAAGCATGCCATCGCAGGGTTCCTGTTTCCAGAGGTTAGCTTGTAGCTTGTGGTGGGGGAGGTGAGCCAGTTGCTAGGTGAGGACTGAGGAAGGTTATGGCCCTACTTGCAGCTTCAGTCATCCACCTCTCATCCAATCATCTAGAGAGGCGCACACTCGTCGAAATCGTCTACAGAGACATCCACCTGAAGCCCGTCATCTTGAGAGAATTTCAAATTATATACAATCATCTACAGAGAGGTTCACTCTTGTCCAATCATCTACAGAAACATTCACCTCCAGCCAATCCCCTTGAGAGATTCCTTCACTTCTCATCCAAGAGTTTTGCTTCTCATCAAATCATCTAGAGCAGTGTTTTCCAACCTGTGGTGGGGTATGCAGGATTTTATTCTTGAATAGACACATTTACAATAATAGAATAAATAATATAGATAGTACTTGTTGTATTTTTGACCTGCTTGACTAAAATGACTGCCCCTAGTGGCTTAAGAAATGTATAGCAAGTGCCTCATTGGCACACCTGAAACCAATGCTATAATTATGCTCAGACTTCTTGTTCCAAACACCCTGATGAAGGCTGATGAGCCGACACGCGTTGGTGTTTTTTAATGGTTTAGCCCTAACAAATAAATGATACTTTTTTGCATCCTACTGAGTGCCTGGACCTGGAATCTTTTTCCAAACTACATATGAACTTTTAACCCTTCCAAGAGCACCAGAGGATACAAGGGATACCCGTAGCGCTCCAGCTCTCCTTTTGTCTCTTCAAATAATATAGATAATTGAAAATAAATATATTATAAATATTGTCATAATATAATATTGTGCCTCGCTGACTTTCAGACAGAGTTTTTGTACAAAACAGACAGAAAAGCATTAACATGGCAATGGAAATTCTGCCAGACAAAATGTAATAAAATTCCTGACAACCACAATTTAATTAATTGTTATTATCATCACTATTATGGCACGGTGCTGTTGTGTTAATGCAAAACAAACGGCTGATTGGACCTTCATCTTCCAAACCTAAACACCCTTCTATATATCACATAAACAAACCTCCCAGCCCTCCAGTCCGTGCTCAGGAAGAGTTGTGTGTTGTCAGCAGAGGTGCTGACAACACAACTAAATAATGCAGAACCAATCAGGAAACAATACACTGGGAGCAAACTTTGAGGTCAGTCAGGTTCAAGGTTCTGCATACCTTTGAATCCCTTCATGGGGCTTATGCCCCATAAAGGAAACAGAACCAGGACTGTTTCAGTACTGTACTGTTGGTTGTTGCTGCTGCTGCTGCCAATATTTTAATCCAATACGGATGCTTGAATTTGAATATTATGTATGCTATTGAAGGACATGTGCAGACCCACACACACACACACACACACACACACACACACACACACACACACACACACACACATGTATAGTGAATAGTTAACAGCGAGCAGTAAGTAGTACCAGCAACAGCACTGGCTCAGCCCCCTTTGTAAGAGTCAAGACCTCCACTGAACCATGAGGTTCAATGAAGGGTTAGGGTCGGGGTTAGCCAACAAAATAGAGCCGTTTTCTGGATGCTCCCTGAAAACGGCTCTAACGCCGTCCATGACTAATGGCTCTTGTAGCGCTTAATGGCGTGGACATATTTAGCTCACCAAAGCGTTTTCAACACATATATCCAATAGGGAAACTAAGCAGATTTTCTACATTAGTGCCTTCACTCATGCTGGTGGGTCTGGAGGTACATTGTCTGTTAGACAATGTACCTATATTGATGGCTGAGAACATCTGCTTCCAACGCAAACTGTTGGAAGCAGATTTGTGTGTATTAAATCTACTGCAATCAGGTTCATATTGGTGGCGGGTTCCCTTTTATCTTGTCAATAGCAGATAACAGTGTGCTGCGTGTGCTGTGTCAATGTATGTCTGTATGAATCAAGGATTCAAACATTCCACATGTGCTTGTTGTTTTTAGTAATTATGAACACATTTTTGGAATGGACTCTGGAACAGAGCCTCTTCAGTGTATAGATGAGATGAGTAGTCCCTATGTTATTGATTGAATGCGTTGAAAACATTTTTGCAAAAAAAGTGCAATCATCTATCTATCTGATGGTCTGTCGGTCTGTCTATCTATCCGTCGTCTGTCCGTCGGTCCATCAGTCTATCGGTCGGTCTGGCTATCTAGTTGTGTGTCTGTGTGTCTATCCATTGATACATCCGTCTATGTGCTTTTTCTTACCCTGGGGTGTTGACGTCCATCCCAGCCATCCATCCTTGAATGGAAGTCTGCACACACACACACACACACACACATGGCTGGTTGATCAGCATCTCCAATGAGCCCAACCTGGACACCTTGTTTTTCTTGTGATCGATGTGCTTGAAAGTCATGCCATGTGTGTGTATATGTGTTAGCAGCTATCACATACTAAGCTAACAGTTAACTAATTTCTACCAAACACTTTCGGTATAGTAGGCCTACCCTTGAAAACCAAACCTAGATCTGTTTTGTGTTTCCACCGCAAACAGTTACCCTAAAATGTAACATGATATTAAACACGAAACAGGAACACAACAACACAATGGAGGACATTGAATGTTTTGCGTTCTTTCTTCTCCGTACGTGGATGTTTATTACAACAAGGAGAGAAGCTTTGTTTAATAAAAGGCTAAAGGCAGCAAGGCAAAATAGACAAGAGAGTTTGGGGTGTTGTTTGAGTCCTTGTGACGACAAAAAAGTGACAATTCTGTTGACCAATCAACGGTCTGCAGTGTTTCTAGCTCCACCTTTAAGTCCTGGGTCAGTGTGCAAGGAACCTCAACAGAGGGTCAGCGAAAAACAAGACTGAACTGAACGGTTATTTGACGTACCATCCACAACTTTTACCAATGGAAACACGTAAATGACCGTTTCCGATGTGAAACAAACTGAACTGATCCAAACTAAACTGTGGTGGAAATGAGGCGTGTGTGCGAGCGCATGTGCATGTGTTAGTGTGCGTGCTAGTGTATGTGTGTGTGTGTGTGTGTATGTGTGTGTGGTGACACGTTTTTAGTTCATGGCCTGAGACATGGAAACTGAATAGAACAAGTGGAGCAAAGTGCTGCATGCATCTGGCAGGGGAAGTATGCTCCCTATCAGGACCCGAGCAGCAAATTCCAGGGAGCTTCAGTCACCCCAGGTTGATTCATGTTACCCTGCATACCCTGAGGCAATCAACAGATTTATGCAAGTTGTTTGGTGGGAGACACCGTGCCTTAACAAAGATAAACTCTAGGACATCTCTAGGTGTAGTGTTGCAGATGTGGCAGTAAGTGTTTCTTCTAAAGGGCAGAAGAATGTATGTACACACACTGAGATGGGGTAGCACTTGAGTGCAACATTTTTTTTTCCCCAAAATGTATTGTTGATTCAATTGGCTCAACATTTTGTCTGGCTTTTGAAGTGGTCTAATTTCTGCTCACCACCTGCTCGGATGTTCTGCTGCACCACATCACTTCAGATCAATGTTGACAACCCCATCCCACTTCTACTTTATGTGCACATTGAAGACACATTTCACCCAAATGCTCATACATTGAACTGAGCACACCAATGCTTGTCTGTGCTCAAGGTCATAAGGTCATGTGATGGGAGCAGTAGTTCCAGTTTTAAAAAGGTGTAACCATGCCACTGCGCAATAATTTAACTAGCAATGTTTTTGTGTTTTTATACTACCCAAACCAACGGCAAACCCGGGACGTTAAGCCGATGGATTTAGATTGCAGACATGGAAACATAGCGACTGGATGCATGAAATGTGGGACGGGATGGGTGTTTAGGACAATAGAAATCTGGCTTTTTTGTGTAGATGATTTACAATTTCGAAAGGCATTGTGGTATTTTTAGTTTTTCTGTGATCTTTGTTTGTGGTGTGCCTTGCAGTGTTCGTTTAAAGAGGTGTTTCATCTCTTTTTTGTTCAGTTGTGAACAATCAAGGGAATTCAATTCCAAATGAAACAGAAATACTTATGAAACATGTTCATCTGGTGTGAAACACATATGTTTGCTAAGTGATTGTGGTCCATGAATCACCCTTTAAGCCAGTTATCGGTATGTTATGTAAAGTCCTTCCTCATGAATGTTTTCTTAAGGAATGGGTTATAAGAAATATGGACTTGGCACGCCATGGAGACAACCACAGATGTACAATATGTAGATATGTATGAGTCAATCCAGAGGAAAATGAAAGGCTCATGAGAATGTATAGGATTGAGTGTGACCTTTGTTCTTTTTAGGTCCATCGGTTTATTTTGCCTCGTTTAGGCTACATCACAATCTGGCAGTGTGCACTCTTAATTAATGAAACGTAAATACAATTCAGCAACTCCACATTGTTATATTTAGTTATGACGTGTAAAATATGATAGTCTGTCACTAATTATAAAGGTGCTACCCATCATGGAGGTCAGCTTAGAGAGCGAACCCCAAGCAGTTGGTTACACAGGATGTCAGTCCATGTGCCAAAAATTCATGTGCTTGACAACACCCCATTGTCTTTCCTGGGTTTCATGCACAACCTGACTCTTGTTTGAGTCAAAACAAGGTTGATTTCTAACAAGTTGGCTACATTTAATCCCCTTTAAGTGTACATTTCAGACATACAGTACTGCTAAACAGTTTTTGGCAGGTTGGGGACCAGCCAAACCAGAATGAATCACCACCATAGAACCCCCATAGATTCACCACAATTCAGTTTCAATCAATGTGGTTTTTCATACGTTGAAGACAGACAGGGAGAAAACCCTTGTTGTGTGCAAAAAGTGCTGGCAAAAAACAAGCAATGAAGCTTGTTATTTACTTGTTATATCTTGTTATATCTTAAAATCTTGGATTTTGTGGAGAAAAGTTGAGAACCACTTTTGTAGATCATTCAAGATATGTTTTCAAATTAGGTGATTGCTGCTGTTGAACATGAGAATGCACATACTATTGCTTTACATGCATCAATCAATCTTGTGGACCCGCTTGCGTGTAGCAGAGAGGTGGATTTGCTGACAGACGCAACCTGCCCCCCTGCTTATTAATCTATTCCACCGTCGATGACGAATGCAGGGGGTGCAAACTCAAGTCCCGAAGCTAACAGCAAGGCCTGTCAATCTACATCACTTCAATCCCAGCTGCCTTTTTGCAGATTTTCTCAAATAATGCGCAGAATGAGTCACTTAAACCATTGAGGGTTCATTCGAAGGACGTTATTGGTTGTATTGTAGAAAAGCTAGTGAAATGACTTGCTATGACCTATGTCACTCCCTTCAACTAATCACAAACCTCAGGTGTTGACACAAGACTTGCTCAGTGGAAAAGTGTTTTCCAGATATCTGGAGGCAACATACAGCCACAGGGAAAGTCTATTGTTTTGCTGAATACACGTTATATAATCAGCTCTATTGAGTAATGCGGAAGGAATAATATGCATTGGCTTGGGCCATGTCATCCCCAAGGTATAGTATCTCAACGCCTTGTGTTATCTTATTGGCTCACACAGAGCTCTGGGAAGCCGGACAAAGTTGGACAAGGTCTAAGAATGATGAATGTACCCTTCAGGTGAGGTGCCTAGAAGCAGGACACAGACCCCAAGATGATACATGTGGTGAGAAGATGAGGCCCAAACCACATAGAACTGGAACTAGTTTTTTTGTGGTTTCAGTGCAAGGTCAAACAAACCTGACCTTTGGAGAAAAAGCATGCACGCAAGCACTCAACGCAAAGGACCACTAATACTATACATCACAAGTTGGTTTTTAAAGGAATAAGTGAGCGAGCCAAAGCCACTAAACGGGATACATCAACAACTTGCATGAGTTTAATGTATTCATGGGATTTCTCCATTCAAGATGGAGAAATATGCAAATTACAGCCCAGAGAGACAAACCGGGGGTGTGTAAGTCTTCTTGTCTCACAGTTGAGTGGTGATGATGGTCACTTCTCATCGTGCTTGGGGCAGAGGAGAGGGTTGCTGTGCGCTCACACCAGAAGCTTCATGAGCACCGCCGAGGCGCTCTGGTCACTGGCTGCTCGCTGCCAGCCCTCAGCAGTCTTCATCAGGGGGCGGGACGTTCAAGCAGCACTGCAGACATCAAGTTAATTCATCAAGTTGTGGCCAATATATCAAGTTTGTAGTAGAGCTACTCAGTAGGGCTGCCGTGAACTGTGACAAGCACACACTTCTATGTTTTCCTGCAAAGTGTACCTAGTCTGTAGTTCCAAAAAACACTAATTGAAATGTAATTTCACTACTTCTACACTGTACAGTAGGCCTGATGACGCTCACCGGAAACCCCTACTATCCCTGACACATTCTTCCATGCATCATTTTTCTTCTTTATGTCGCAATACACAAACAAGGACGGGTCATACAATTCCAGGAAAACTGAGACTGCAACAATGAGTTTCTCCTCCATTGTCATTATGGAAAAAATATTAGGGTGTTCTGGGTGGTTTCTATGGTGTTCTGGGTGGTTGCTAGCTTGTTGTAGGTGGTTGCTTGTAAAAAGTATAAATAGTATGTTTTGAGTCATTGTAAAAAAGTTTGGATAGTAAGGTAGTAAGTATGAAGGAGGAGGTGAGTATTAATGTGACTATTAATATTAATAGTCCAGTGAGTGAATTGTGTAAACATTTAGTTCTAAACTGATTTATAGATTTCAATGTTTGTGTCTGTGGAGAACATTAATATTATCTCTTGTAGAGTATAAACACCATTGCATAGAAAATTGAGATGAGCACTTACTGGGACATTTTGATGTATAATATGTAGGGATGGGAATCGAAAACCGGTTCTTGTTGAGAACCGGTTCCCAGTGTTTCAATTCCTTGGAATCGTTTGCCAATTTTGCAAACGATTCCCTTATCGATTCCAGTGGACGCGAATGACGTCACCACGCACGTTGCGTAGCGACTCCAGTGCAGCCAGAGCCAGCAGTCAACAGTAAACATGGCGCCCAAGCGGTACAAACGCTCAAAAGTTTGGTTACCCTTCACAAGAAAAGACGACAACAGGGCAACTTGCAATACTTGCAACGTGGATATTTCCTCAAAGGGAGGAAATACTTCCAACATGCAAAAAAATGTGCGCACACAGCATGCGATACCGATTTCTGAATGTCACGTTTTCGATCCGCTCCGGACTAACGTTAAGACCTCACTGTTGTTGGGTTTGTAAGGTCATGACTAAACTAAACAAAGATGACGCTAATCGACCTGTTTATTGTCCTTTTTTTCCAAATGAGAATCGATAAGAGAATCGATAAAGAACCGAATCGTTAAGCAGAATCGAAAATGGAATCGGAATCGTAAAAATCTAATCGATTCCCATCCCTAATAATATGTCTACGTATACGTAGACGTATATTATTATACATCATATGTATAATATGTCTACGGGGTCTAAATATTATGGGAGTAGTGACAGTTTATATATTTTGATAGTTATATATATATATATATATATATATATATATATATATATATATATTAGGGCCGGGACTTTAACGCATTAACAAAGATGAATTAATTACACAATAATTAACGCGTTAAAAAAAATTGACGCATTTTAATCGCACTTATTTTTGCACCGCGGAACGTTTCTCACTGGATGAGTTTCAGGGGGACCGATTATACTGGAGCACCAACTAGCGTTCATGAGTTCAGACAACAACAAACCACAGTGAACATGAACGAAGTAGCTGATGAGACCGCTTTGGTTGTAGCCTGGTTCCGCCCGCCTCCGTACTTCCGCTCAATTTTCATTTCACTTCAGTACTAGGTCTGGGTACTGAGTGCTGTATGTTAGAACGATTTCTTTTCCCTCAAATGTGCCTTCCAATCAGCGAACAGGAGGCGCGGCCTGAGAACAGTGACGTAGAGGTCGTGCGCGAATTTCAGTTACTGAGCGGAAGTACGGAGGCGGGCGGAGGCTAATGCTAATGCTCACTGCATCTGCCGTTTGTATGAGCTATAGATGTAGCCGTGTTCTAGGGCGAGAACACGATAACTTACCTAATTAGTATGCAAGAATTCGCTCCCTGATTGGTTCGATCCTTGAAGCATGCTAGTTTCGTTTCCTACAGTCGTAGCGTAGCCGGGACATTTCCCTAACCCTAACCATAACCCTAACCATAACCCTAACCATAACCCTAACCATAACCCTAACCCTAACCATAACCCTAACCCTAACCATAACCCTAACCCTAACCATAACCCTAACCCTAACCATAACCCTAACCATAACCCTAACCATGATCATTAAAACGCAACCTGAATCATTAAAACGTTAACAAACATTTAAAAAAAGCCATCACAAACAATTTCCCGCTCTCAAGAAGGCATTGAGACCGGCGACGAAACGCGCAGGCGCATCATGAGAACCAATGAAGAAGCCCGATTCTTAACATGTTCTGGGTACCGTGTTCTCGGTATCTGAAATACCTCGTTTGTATACTGCGCGCAACGTGTTTTCTGCGCATGAAATACGTCACGACCAAACGTTAGCGATTGGTTAAGGCAGATCCAGAGTGGCACTGGGCAGAGCCAATAGGTTTTAAACTTCAACAGCACCCGCCTTCAAGTGAGAAATCGTTTGTCTCTATAGCAGTTCTAGACCATGAGTATGAATGAAATGAGTACGAAGGTCTAGTTAGGACTAGGCTACTTTGGTTGGCCCCGTGGATGGGAAATTGTGTTACAAAAAACGGATGGAAGCGTCGATAAGAGCATGGTTGTGTGCAAGCTATGCAACAAGGAATTCGCATTTCACCGCAGCACATCGAGCCTCAAGTATCACCTCAATGCAAAACATATAGGGTGGCCATTCGTCCGGCTTTAGGCCGGACTGTCCGGTTTTTCAAAGCCCTGTCCGGCGTCCGGCGCAGCGTCAAGCCGGACGCGTATTTGTCCTCCTTTTTGAGACCCCCCCCCCCCCCCCGCCGGTCATAGGTCCGCCCGCCGGTCATAGGTCCGTGGTGTGTTACGATCGCGCGCGCACCCCCCCGCCGGTCGTAGGTCCAGGGGTGTGTTACTATCGCGCGCACCCCACCCGCCGGGCTGAGGTGTCCTCCTTTTCAACAACTCATAAATGGTCACCCTAAAAACATATAGCAGCTAGCGTGGATGCTAGTGTGGTAGCTAGCGTGGACGTTAGCCCGACTCCGAGTACAAGGACCCACACCCAACCCACACTCCACCAGGCACTTTTTTAAATTGTATTTTAAATGGTACACTTTATGTTGAACTATGTATTATGTTGTTGGTGCAACTGGCACTTTATGTTGAACTCTTTATTGTTTTGGCCAAGGTTATTGAGAAAGTTGGACTGAAATTAATTTCATTTTTTTTAAACCAGCTGTTGGTAAATCAACAAAGTCTGTTATGGCCTCTGAAGCAACAGAGAGATGTTTTCTAATAGTCAGGGTTTCCAATGTTCTGAATGTACTTGAAAGTATTGTGTTTTACTTAAAAAACAAAGTATTATAGTTTACAGAAGGTCTACCTACCTATAGGCTACCTGAATTTCTGAAATGTACTATATTTCTAAATATGCTATTGCTACACTTAATGGCAAAAATTGCACTGGTCTGTTGGACTTGAACAAAAATGAACAATATTTTTGTTGCTTAAGCTTATGTATTCAGTCATTATTCAATGGTATACTACAAATCCATGTGAAAAAAATTACTTCTCACTGTTCTCAGGTCAAATATTTATATGCGATTAATTTCGATTAATTAATTACAAAGCCTCTAATTAATATATATATATATATATATATATATATATATATATATATATATATATATATATATATATTTATTTATTTAAAAAAAATAAAAATTTTGTACGCAAACAGAACACATAAAAATGTGTGTGTATGTGGTAGTTTAGTTTAGTTTAGAAGTTTAAATAGTTTAAAGTATAACTAAACGTTATGAGTCATTCCATAGCCTAAAAGTTTGGAAAGTAAGGTAGTATACAAACGTTCAATTATTGTTCTATGCTCAAAGTATGAAGGAGAAGTTGAGTAGGGGAATAATAATATTATTAAAAATAATAAGTATGATAGGTAATAGGAGGTGCGGAACTCAAGCTGCATACCTAATAATCCAGGACGTGCACAAGGCCGGGCTAAAGTTGCCCAAGTTAATTTGCCCTCTTTGGCTAAGCTGCCCTCGGGAGAGAAAACAAAATATATGTATATATTTTATTTTGCAGTTGTGGTTGCCTAAATATTAGTAGCCCATAATTGTTAAAGCTATAGTGTGGGACAAATACATGAACGTCACTTGAACATTCAAGCCCTTGGCAAACAAGTTCACACAATGCTGACTAAGCCTATCACCGGCAAATAAATCTCTCTGTAATTTACAGTATACAGTTTTTAAGTCTGGTGTCTGTGGTGACTTTCCCACGCTGGCTGGATGAATGCATACTGCGCATCCTCTGTCCGTAGAGCATGCGCACCATCCAGTGAACCCTCTGCTAACTTCAATGTGAATAAAATAATTGAATCGTGCGGCTCTTCTAGACTATCCAAATGTTAATCAGACCGAATGGATCAAATTCTGATAGTGAAACGAGTCAGAGACAGCTAAAGCTGCACACCTCCTGTTATCTATCATATTTATTATTTTGAATATTATTATTATTATTATTATTATTGTTATTATTATTATTCATAATACCAAAATGCAGAAGTCCTGCGTAAAAACAGTCTGTAATGTTTTGGATCTTGGTGTGTCCTGTTTTACTTCAAGATAGAAACATAATATCACATCTTACAATATTGCACATATGCAAATGACAGGCTATATCGCCTTATTGGCAGAACCCTAAATATACAATTCTTAGGATTTACTTTCAACAGAAGGACCACTGTTTGAAAAGCAAAACAAAAAACAAACTGTATGTAACACAACTTATAGAGAACTATCATATTATATTATAAAATATTTAAATACTAGAGTACGTTTAACATGATCATAAAGAAACTATTTGTGTGGTGTTTCAACTCGGACAAACATAAGATGTCCTTGCCATGTCAAAAAGTCTTGAACATGCTACAAAGGCAAGTTCATACTCAAATTTTATATTTGTATTTTGTTTCTTTATAGTACCAACATACCATGACACATTCTTTGTATATGTACTTTTTGTATACAAACACATCACACACTTTTGCATTGTTAAACATATAGTTACAGCAACGCCCTGAATCAAATATATCTATAACTGTACTGTTGGCATCTTAATATAATGTATTTGTACAAAGTTCCCCAAAAAATATACATATAAATACTTAATTCATACTCAATATTTTAAAAAAAAAGGTAATTTTCCCTTTCAATTTATTACGGCACCGCTCAAAATGTGGAATGGAGCGATAACGATCGGCTTCCAAAAGAAAAGAAATAAAAAATGAGTATGCATGATCCCAGGAAAGCAACCAAAGGTGTTATTTATAGTGGTGGTAGTACGCTAGCATGTGCTGGGCAAGTGGGCCATCAGCGACATGGTGCGTTTGCGACTCGAGTGCCACTCCACTGTACCGTGGAGGAGTGGACGTTTCAGTGTCTCTGGCTAATATGTGACCTATATGTCTGTGTGTCTTCTGTGGCTCGGGCTGAGACGAGAGGAGGGGAAGGAGGAGACATAGTCCACGCACTGCCGAGATCAGCAAGGATCCGTTTCCTGCTACCTGTCTCCTGTGCCTGTGAGTCCAAAACCTCTGAGGGGTGGGACGGTGGTTGGGTGGATGGGGGTGGTGGTGGTGGAGGTGGAATGAGACATTCTCTGTTGTCGATCCATCACTTTAATGACAGTGCTGTCGACGCCAAGGCACAAACAACTATGTGTGTCTCTCTCTCTCTGTCTCCATGTTCCCCCACCTCCATGCCATTTCTAATGCAGAGGTATTTTCGCTTCTGGCTCTTTTGGTTTTGCGCCATGCGATCCATGAGACTAGAGTCCTTGGACTCTCTGTCCTGCTGATGCACTGTGAATCCACAGCACCCCCTGGCTGACGGGAGTGGTCCCCTGCTCCTCTCTAGGTGTAGCCGGGGACGGCCCGTTCTGCCTGGAAGCACATGAAGACAAAGTTACACACTACACACATCTGGCTTCAATCACGAACATTAACATGCGCTTCAGCCCATGAGAATGAAACAACTTCTGACATCATCATATTGCTGTGATAAAAAAAAAAAAACTCTCCGTAAAATCACACAGTGACTGTGTTTATTTTAATGCAGCTGTTTCTTTGAGCTTCACCAGCCAGGTCACAGGTCCTGTTTTTACCTGTTCACGCAGAATCTGTTGCACGCCGCGTCACTCTGTAGCGCACACGCGCACCGCTGCAGTTCAGCGCCCCTCCTGCCTCTCTCGGTTCTCGCAGAGCGCCTCAGACGCTGCGATCCTTGGTAGCCTGACATGCCGTAAGGCACCGTGTGCCTGAAGAAGAGACACACCAAAGACAGACGGTTAGCGCGGTCAGAATCATTACCATTATGTTGCTCAAACATGGGGGGTGGGGGGAAGGGGCAACAAATGGAAACATGTTAAGGTGCAAAGGTAATGGGATATACTGTATTGGCTCTCTGTCAAACTAATATGATGAAATTACTCAAATGCCGTGAGTCAAATGAAAGACATGGCACGAGGCCAGCATCTGATGAGTGCTGCTCTCAGTGCTCAGGCTGTCGCTGTTTGAGACCCTCTCAGCGGTTTCTTTTAATTCGCCATACATCAGTGTCACTTTGTGCACCGCTAATTATCTGGCCGTCAGGAGAGCTTAGACTAGCATTACCACTAGTAGCGTCATAATAACATGTCCTGCAGTGAGGCGCCAAAGTGTGGTTTGTGTTCTCAAATACTTGACGTGTCTCAGGTTATCTCCTTTTACCTCATACTTGCGTGGTTTGACTCTGTGATTCAAACCTCTGTGAGTTTGTTCCCCCCTCTGGAGATACCTTATTGATTCACCATTGAGTGTGATGTGACTTCACCAAGACCTCACGTCAGATAGCTCATCTTCTTTATCTAAACCGAAAGTGACTACGGCCCAGACACATGGGGTCCCCCAAGGATATTAAGCGTACGTTTGTGGGCACCCAAAGACAATCGTCCCTTGTCTTTATAGATTTTTTTCAGGATGAAAGAAGCTCTAGACTCTGTGGCGACGATGGTTGATTGAAAAAGTCCTCTGAAGAGGAAACCACGTGAACTTAAGAGACCTCCTGGAAACCGTCCACTTAACTCGCCCCACAGTTCGCCCCTTGCCCCAAGAGTCGTACCTGAAACCTGAACCCATTCAACCACATCTGTTGTGACACTACTTCAGGGTTTGAGCTTGGCTCTTGGCACTCGTGCTTTTGTACCAAAGCGTATTCAAGTCCCTGGATTACTGACCCCCCCCCCCCCCCCCCCCCACATCTCCACGCCATCTTGCCTCCTGTCCTTAGGCCTGACTCCTCCTGACTGCCCCCCCCCCGGCCTCATCTCTCTCCCACCGCCTCTTTCTTTCTTTCTTTGCACGAGACATCAATAACATCAAATTGCTGAAGTTCAACAGGATTAGCTCGTGTTCCTGGCCAGTGATATGGACGAGATCAGGTCTGATCGCTAGGCCTGACAAACATGAAATCAATATGAAGGAGAAAACGAGACCACAAACAAATGCAATTCATCCACTCCAATCCGATTCATCCCCTTACACAAAAATCAGCACACATATGGTGTTTTTTACATGGAAAGTCTGGTTAGGAATCTGATTGAACTAAGACTGAACTGTATACGCCTATTTACATATACTGCTGGCGCTCCGAGCGGTTTGAGTCATGCAACTTTGTTTAAACAACGCAAATTGTTTATGGAAAGAATAAAAAATGAAATGTGTGCATGTGGATGCTTTGATGCCACACGCTGCTTTCATAAAAGCAATGATTATGAAATGAAGCTGGTCATGCTATTAATAACGTCCTTAATGAAACCTTCGCCCCATCATTTGAGATATTTGAAGGCAGAGGAAAAATGGATTGTAAGATGCAGCAGAGGTCACGCACAGAAGCGAGGACCCTGGGTCCTATGTGGTCCATAGGTCCACATGAGATTTACATTTAGGGCATTTTTCTTTCCAGGCAAACGTCTCTGTGACGGAGAGAATGAGATGTGTGCAGTGGCTTGTTCTCCCAGAGATAGGAAAGTGTGGAGATGGAGATACGCTGCTCCGTCCCAGCCTACAACGGTAGCTGCATCCTGGGGGGGGGAACCCCCAGGGACAGAGACATGTGATAAGCTGCTTGTCTCTATCCTCCTGCTAGCCAGGGGGAAACCCTGATGATGGATGCACAGGCTCTCCCAACGCCATGTGTGCATCACCTAAGTGATGTCACCTTTGTATCTGCTCCTCTCCACAACAGCCTCAAGAGAGGCCGGCAGTTTTTTACAAACGCTGCAAAGTACAGATTCCTGAGCAAACAAACCACAAGGCAGTTTGTACGTTGTGTATTGGAAGTTCAAAGGGCAGCCTGTGTACAATCTTACCACACACGCGATCTCAGGCATGCACACAAACACACACACACACACACACACACACACACACACACACACACACACACCAGGTTAACTGTGAAATTCACTGCCCATTTAATTTACCCTTGTGACTGAAGTTACAGCCATCTATTGCGATCAACACTATATATATACTATATATATATATATATATATATATATATTAGTGGTGGGCCGTTATCGGCGTTAACGCGCTGCGTTAACGCGAGACTCTTATGGCGCGATAAAAAAATTATCGCCGTTAATCTATTCTCAAAGTTGGGTTGGGAGCTGGGTCTATACCGGATTTCCACCAAGGAAGGTAAGCGCCGCGGAACAGCTGCGTCCTCTGCCCGGCGAAGAGTATGTCTTTAAATTGCTGTAGCATCAACCATAAGTAATCAGATATTAGTACGCACTCCGGCTTTGCAGGCTTGGGGCGTGGCCATGATCTTCGTACAGCTGCCGAGGCATGGGCTTGTAGTCACTGTTAACCCGGCCGATTTGATCTGTTCTGGGAGTGGGGAGCCCAGATATGGCCGATGCATCTAGGTTTCGACATGCGGTCAGTCGGGCAGCAATTAATTGGTTATCCCTATTTTTCTTTGGGCATAAACTTGCTAGCCTCAGCAATAGCTCCATACCGAAATGTTCAAAGTATTGGCTACAATACTTTACAATTGGTTTCTTTTTTTTGGTTTGGGACTTTGAGTTATCTCTGAAATTCGAGGGGTACCGGATGGAAATCCAGCACCGAAAAACTGCCATTGAGTGATCTAGAATCCACCACTGGCTAAAGCTTGGCTAAGCTAAAGTTAGCGTTGCTAGGCTAGCTCCCCTAGACGAGTCACCAGCTCTCTAATCCCGCGGTCATTGTAACAAAGGCACGTCGAAATTTGATCGCCCGTGAGGCATATTGTATCATGGCATACTGCCAAATGTCTAGCTAGCTTCCACAATTAATAATAAAACCTGTTATATATATATATATATATATATATATATATATTAGGGATATCCGATATTATCGGCCCACCGATATTAACGGCCGATATTGGCATAAAAAAATCAATATCGGAAAATATCGGTATCGGTTTTTTAACCGATACCGAAATCGATTTTGAAATAATTTCAGACATCTGTTATGTTTCAAGTGAGGACGTGGTTTGATGACATCATCAAACGCGCCGCGCCGTCTCAATAACAAGCCTGGGCATGTGCGGCCGTGTAGCTGTAGTTATGTCGGTGGTTTGGAATTATTTCAAAGTTTCTACGTTGAATAGTAAAATAGGGGTCAGCGCAACATACTAACGCATTCTGCGAAACAGGTCTCATCACAACCGGTTCAGGTCCGCTGTACCGCGCTCACATTATTTTATTCATTAATCCGCACCTCCAGACCGTCACCGGGGCTTCAGAGTAATGTGTCCGAGGAGAGTAGCCCTCTCCCGGACTCACACGCTAGCTTTTACCGCTGTTTTATTTTTATTTTTTATTTTTTTAATCCGCACTTCCAGACCGTCACCGGGGCTTCAGAGTAATATGTCCGAGGAGAGCAGCAGTCTCCCGGACACACACGCTAGCTTTTACCGCTGTTTTGTTTTTATTTATTAATCCACACTTCCGCTCGGCATAAAGCCTATTGCGGTTTGCAATGAGTGTAAAGCGGAGGTTTCACGTGGCCGCATATATCGGTATCGGTATCGGTTGATATCGGTATCGGAAATTAAGAGTTGAACAATATCGGTTATCGGTTATCGGTAAAAAAGCCAATATCGGACATCCCTAATATATATATATATATATATATATATATATATATATCGTTATAATGCATTTGATTAATTTATTCAATTTATAAATGTACAATTTACAGAATGTTGCCTCCTGGTGTTGAGAGGGGGGTAGCAAAAATTAATTCTGTGTAACGTAGGAAAATAGCACACTGAAGCAGACCGCAGGAAGCCTGACACGACAGCCAGTGACAAATTGCAAATATCAATAATCGGAAAAATAACCCTGGAATGAATAGTAAATCGATGTTAAACGTTTTATGGCAATGTCGTTTGTGTTTGAGCCTGTATTATTACTTTAACTCTGCATATGGTTAACACTATAACACTATAAATCCCAAAGGATGTGGCCATTTGTGTGTAACATTACTTGGAAATAGAAGCTTGTTTTATTATCATCCAATAATGCTCTGACATTGACTAACCATGCGTTTATAGTGAGGTTGCTTTCAAAGCTTTCCCCATAATCTATGCCAGCCATGTCAGTAGGCTATGGAAGTACGCTTAGTAAATCATTTTTATAAAGCAAAAAAAACCACACTCTTCCCCAATGGAAAGCTATGTGGTCCATAATAAAAAGGAGTCACAGACGTGCCAGACCATGGCATGTGGTGACACGAAGCAACAGCTTCACACCGGCACATATCCTGCGGTGAATTTATGGGTAAACAACACACTCTCCAGCCCCTTAAAAGTCAGGAGTGGTTACACAAGTAACTGACTGGCTGTTCTGGCAGTCTGTGGTGGATTCCAAACAGAAAGGGTTTCTCACAACATCTGCTTCTGCGCAGATACGGCCCACCTCTTGACTTAACGTTTGACTTTTGCTGAATAAGCCTCTAACGCGGCTGTTAAGCTGTTAGCGGCCCGCACTTCTTGTCCACCTGACGGGGATCGATGCCTTCGCGTTTCATGTGTGATGTCATTGTCATGCACAGCCAGATCAGAAGCTGTTGCCGCACGGGTTACCGCCGCCCAAATCTCAGGAATCTGTGACCTGATTAGCATAACCTCGTAGAGGAGCACTCCCTCCGGGTGAGCCAGCCAGGGAAGCAGAACCACAGAAGCCAAACATGTTGAGCCTTCCCTGCTTCACTGTCTGTCAATAAATCTGTAAGAGTTGCCTCAGAAGCTGGACGTTATAGGTCCAGAATAAGGGGCTTAGACCTCCAGAGGTGGGAGCAGTGAATTTGATGTTCAGTACAGTGGTCCGACGAGGGTTCATAGAAGAGGGCCCTGTGGTGAGGTTACAAGCGTGAGATGGGGGGCTTCTTCTCCTATGAGGAACTAATTAAGCAGCTTCCGGTGCCCTCTGGGGCCATCCGGGGAGACCTGCTTTGATCTAACAGACAGGCATCAGTCAGGACAGAGACAATATAATTACGGGTTGGTTCTCTGATACTTCTTCATCAATGCGGAAATGTGGGTGACGTGGATCACCGTTTTCCATTTCAAAACAAAAGCAAGGGGTTGGACTGTTTGTTCCTTTGACAGATTGTTTACCTGCTTTTTTTAATGCATTACACAACTGAATCATAATTGGTTTAAATCCAGTTGGATCTTGTTTCTCTGTCGGTATTTGTATCATCAAACACTTGTGTTTGACAAGGTGAGTATCAAGCAGGTTTCTAGGTTCTCAGTTATTTTGGAGTAGATCTTCATGTAAGTAAGGATGTAATTTGTCTGGTCCTCTAATCAAAAGATGTCAAGGGAGGTTGAGTAAAACCCCCTAAGCACATCCGTCATGGACTTCCACCAGGGGTACAAAATCAATTAGGCATGCTCTGCAGGGCCGGGCCATCTAGGATTAAGTACA
This sequence comes from Merluccius polli, assembly GCA_030340625.1. Taxonomy (NCBI): domain Eukaryota; kingdom Metazoa; phylum Chordata; class Actinopteri; order Gadiformes; family Merlucciidae; genus Merluccius; species Merluccius polli. The sequence goes on from JAOPHQ010000011.1 coordinate 169,112, forward strand.
ATCAACTTAGGAATCCACTGTAATGTGATTTACTTTTTCTTTAATTCCCCAAATATCACGGAGCTCACTTTGTAATTTGTTGTCTCAATGGCATATATTATACTATTATACTATTATTATATAATACATATTATACATATATTAATACTAATGCTAATAATACTAAAATACTAATAATACTAGGCCTTCTACTAATAACAAGAGGCCTACTACTACTACTACTACTACTAATAATAATAATAATAATAATAATAATAATGCCTACAAATTTCATACTTTTCAGCCTGCAAGGTTGGTAAATTGTGAGAAAAATATATGAAGAATGTGTTTTTTTTGGCGTAAATCTTTTTTCTCAAATTAAATTGATAACTTAAAAGAAAGACTGTAACTAAAGATGATAGCTCACAATTCATCTCCATAAAATGTAGGTTGAACAAGTTACAAGTAGGCTTATAATATAATAGATTTATTGATAACACTTTATATTAGGGTACACATATTCACCATTCAATAGTTTCTTATTAGCATGCATATTAGAGGCATATTGACTCTTTATTAGTCATTATAAAGCACATATTAATGCCTTGTTCTGCATGACCATATTCTACAACCACTAGGCCATTAACTAAGAGTTTTCCCAAAATAACCTCTTAATGACTGCTTATTGATAGTAAGTAAGGAAGTTGTTCCTTGAAAATCGTACATGAATTACGCTTTTCTCAGTATGGGCCTTATAAGCTGGTAGTACCACAATAATAGTCATCCTTTTAATAACACTTAATAAATAAGAGTAGGGTCTGTTCATTGCAGTAGTTGTGTGCTATATTGGATTTACTAAGTGTGAAGAGGAGGCAACTTTAGAGTAGGGAACCTGTGTGGGTTAATAAGTGTCAAACTATTTGTGAATTAATTAGGAGCAAGACCTCACATCAGAATAAGGAACATTCTAGTTCTAGTTAGAAAGACTTAATTTAGAGTTACTCGGACACTAACACTTGTAGTTTTGTGTTGTGTTACATAAGAACAACTTCCTTACTTAGGCTACTAGTAGTAGTTGTTGAACATGGTCATGCAGAATAAAGCATTAATAAGTAATTCATAATGACTAATAAAGAGCCAGTATGCTACCAATATGCATACTAACCCACCAAACATTGGACGTCTGATGGACGTTCAGATCATGTCTATATTGCGTCCGTCGGTCCAAGACCAATTCTGGACGCCTAAACGACGTCCAAACTAGGTCCACTATTTGGACGTCTAATCATGACCCCACTTGGACGTCAATATGCAGTTAAACATTTGGACGTCAGGCTTGGTCACTTTTTTGGACGTCTAAGACAGGTGCAGGAAATTGACATGATGTAATTTATTTTGTATTATTATTATTATTATTATTATTATTATTATTATTATTATTATTATTATTATTATCATTATCATTATCATTATTATTATCATAGTAGTAGTAGTAGTAGTATGGGCATGATGACATATTTTGTGATTAAACATTATTTTTGAATAAAAGTAATATTTTTGTTTGTTTACATTTTTGTTTTTCTCTTTTAAAATAGTGTTATTCTGTTTATTACAACAATAAAGGTGTAGCCTTTGGGGAAGGGGGGGTGTTACAGTCAACGCCATTGTGATTGGCTGAGGCATTGCGTCATCAACGTACATAAGAGCCACTTCCATTGGCCCAGGTGTTTCTCTACGGTGAAAGCAAATGGCCGCTCGGCTCTGTGCACCTTCGACAACAACCTACACAGCAATCCGAAAATCAGCGTTGTCCACTAAATTGCAGGTAAGTTCGGTCAGCATATAGACCCATAAGTTAATTTTATGTTCATTTATGCATTTATAGCGTTTGCCGTTTTAGCTTTATGCCTCAAACCTGTTGTTGCTACAATTAGCATTACATCTGCTAACGTTAGCTTTTGAACACGACCAATTTTGTTTAACGTATAACGAAACCGGCGAAAAATAAATACATGGAGTGAAGCGCTGGAGCCCTGGGCCATTACACGACCGTTATCGGCAACAGGCCTCCAGTGTTAACGAGCAGGAGGGCCATTGTGTTGAGCTGGGGAGCGGCCGGGTGCTTTATTTGTCGGTGACAGCCGGTTATGGGTCCGGTGCTTAACAATTTAGTGCAGTGGAGTACTGTATTGTAAAGTTTTAGTAAGGTGTTTCTAAATCTTTTTTTCTTATCCTTTTGTCAGGTGGTGTTTGGTCCTCTTTTGAAAGTGAGTGAGGTGTCCTGCCCTTTTGAAAGCCACCTAAACAGAGTACTTGTATTTTACCTTTTTTTTTTTTTTACACGTTTGTATATACTGCCTGCTGTTGTATTGTAAACTGATGTCTGCAATTAAAAATGGGTGACAAAACAGTCAGGATTGGATTGTGATTTATTATAACGTGACTGTAGAAACGTGTCCAGAAGGTAGGAACCTGTTTTCCTGTAACAGCTAATTTTACTGTAACGTCATTTGGTTATGCATAGGAACTACACCAGTAAAAAAAAAAAAAAAAGAGTAGGCTAATATGAGTTATAATTGGACGTAGAAAAGACGTCCACAACGACCATATTTGGACTAGAAATAGCTCCTGCACGGCGGTACTGTGGACGTCATAAATGGACGTCAAGTATACGTTGAAAGAAAGACGTCGTCTGGAGTAACAGTCTGCACCTTGAGGTGACCAAAATTAGACGTGCAAAAATGACTTGGAAAAGACGTCGTTTGGACGTCTCCTTGCGCAGTGGGAATAAGAAACTAGTGAATGGTGAATATGTGTACGGTACACATATTCACCATTCACTAGTTTCTTATTAGTATGCATATGCATATATTTTAAGATGTTGTCTCGGTTACACTTTATATTAGGGTACACAGTGTACCCTAATATAAAGTGTAACCGAGACAACATCTTAAAATGCATCACCGCGCGCACGCACACACACACACACACGACACACACAACAACAACAGCGGCGGTGTAAACCATGGCCAGGCAACGAACCAGGAGTACTGCAGGTTCAAATGTCCAACAACCCAAGAAACCAATCACATATCCTAGAGATCATTGAAAATAAATAAATAAATAAATAAATAAATAAATAAATAAATATATATATATATATATATATATATATATATATATATATAGTATAAGTATTGTTCAATAAAGTATTATGGCTTGTTATGACTTCATATTGTGTTTTCCTGAATAAAAACCCTGGGACCCTGTTCCCCATGTGTTTGAAGGGGCGTTGGCACGCTTTGCGCAGCCGCCACTTCAGCATCGAACCGGGAATCGAACCGGGGTATCAAACCTGGTATCGGTGTTCAGAAGAGCGCGTGTTAAGACTTACTCTGGCGTGTTGACCCAGATGATGTCCAGGTGGCAGTAGTAGACGCACTCCTTGTCCTTGTACGTGTAGCAGGTACACCTCTTGGCGCGCCTGCGGGGACCAGGGGAGGACCGGTCGCAGGTGGGACCCGGGCAGCGGAGACCGGTCCCCGTGGTCCCCGTGGTCCGGGTCTCCTCGGGTCCCACCGGGAGCGCGCTGCGCTTGGCGACGTCCACCTCCCTCCTCAGATTCACGTCCTTAGTGGACGCGGCGGCGTCCACTAAGGTGGAGACACCGACAGACAGTTTTAGGCCATTTGTACTCCTCAAAATAAGCAAGTAAATAACTTTTAAATAAATAACACTTGACTTGTTATGTCCCAGACCCACGACACCTGACGGCACACCTACATGGACATGTGTCCCCCCATAGTAGTGAACACACCTGTTTTTACGCACGCCATGCGGCAGCCATAGCCTTTACTCACCGTTTGCCCAAAATGGCGTAGCGATGATGAGCAATAAAAGTCCCACGTTATGCGACGTTAAGTTATCCATCACATCACCGAGGATCAGCCGTCAACAAAACTTCAACGAGGGGGAAATAAAATAAAACCGCGACGACGCCGAGATTACGCACGCAGAAAATCCCCCAAAAGGCGCAGCGCGTCTCTGACGCCAGATCTCCACGCTTTAAAAGTTAACAAAAAAAGTGCCTGTCTGTCTCTCTGGTGATATAGTGGTGTGCTGGGGGGAGAGAGAGAGAGAGAGAGAGAGAGAGAGAGTGAGTGTGTGTGTGTGTGTTAGCAAGGCGGGCTCCTGTTTTTAAGAGAGGCGGCTGAGGTGCAACCCGCTGGAGGACTAATCTCTCTCTCTCTCTCTCTGCCTCTCTCTCTCTATCTCTCCCCCCCCCCCCCCTCTCTCTCTCTCTCTCTCTCTCTCTCTCTCTCTCTCTCTCTCTCTCTCTCTCTCTCTCTCTCTCTCCCCTCTCTCTCTCTCTCTCTCTCTCTCTCTCTCTCTCTCTCTCTCTCTCTCTCTCTCTCTCTCTCTCTCTCCCCCCTCTCTCCGTCTCTCTCTCTCTACACACACGCACACACACACACACACACACACACACACACACACACACACACACACACACACACACACACACACACACACACACACATTCATTATTAGCACCAAAAGCTACAGGGTCTTCATTTAGCTTCTTCCTATCCTGTCCCAAGCCAGGGCTTGAATGAGGTATTGTGGTCGACCCTGAGGGGTGTTTTACATAATGGATATAATTGATGTATTTCCTATATAATTGGCTGCGTATCTCAGTCACGCTCAATCAATAAAGCAGGCACCAGGCAATTCCTCAGCTCTCACATCACATGTGGCTTGTGTTTCTTTTTCGGGAGGCTTTTTTTACATCTCCATCTTAGCCGCTCAGATTGACGTGATCTAGACTGGCGTCCTCTTTATTAACCAAGATAAAGTCTGTCTGCTTAGTAATAGGCCTGTCAAACAAAGCAGACAGACTTATATCAGCCTGATATGACAACCCAACCCCATAGATAGGCACCACACTGTCTCTAAAACCCCTTGGAGGAAGAGGAAGAGAAAAATAAAGGTCATGGAAACCGACCCACGTCTAACGTGGGTCCACCTCGCCGCTGTTTGGACAGGGCGCGTACCATAACAACGTTTAGGGTGGTGGTGGTGGTGGGGGGGGGCTGCTGATGAAGCGCGTTATTATAGACCATAGGCGCAGCGAGACGCACTGCGCCGGCGCGTTATGGGAACGCACGGAGTGGGGGATTAGACGCCTTCATTCCGCGCAGATCCGCGTCGGGGAAATGAATCTTAACCAAACACGTCGAGGCCCTCTGGCACATGGGAAAACAATGTAAGCCGAGGCTGGACCGAGGAGGACGGAGAGGAGGAGGAGGAGGACCGAGGAGAACCGAGGAGGAGGACGGAGAGGGGGGCCAGGGGCGGCGTGTGAAACCAACAATCCTGACATTTGTAACCCCCCCCCCCCTTGTAATGACGGCTCACATTTTGTCTGGGGAGCGCCGACGCGCAGATTACGCACGGCAGGTATAGGCTATGAAGACACATGGGCTTACACTTACATACAGGGCCGTAGCTAGGGTTTAAGAAATGCAATGTTTACTGCATTTTAAATGACAAACACAATATTGGCTGAATGAGTGACTCCGAAACTATAAATGACTGCTAAACTAAGTTAAATACATTCATTGGCATTGCTATGCCAGCATATATGTGATATATGAGAGTTTCCTAGCTTTTTCTACCATACCATATCGATGCACTGATTACTGTGTGTGTGTGTGTGTGTGTGTGTGTGTGTGTATGTGATTTTGTTTCTTACAATATGTAAATATATATTTATTTATTTTGGGTGACCTCATAGCTGGCTGGCCATGCTCACATATGCTGACTCGCATACACACGTAGGCAACTCACACACACAGACACACGTGCAAAAACATAAATAGTGTGGTGTAGGCCTCATGTTTATGTCCTCACGGATCAACTTACACTGAATGTGCAATGCTTTAAATAGTTTGACACCGGCGCAAACAAGGAATGACAACCTGTACCGCAGTCAATGTTATTGATAAGGAATAGGCAATTGAGTTTGGCACAAGTATGCTAAAGTTACATAAGAGTTCCAAGCAGACCCGATCCTCAGGATCCTCAGGTCCCTCCACCCAGCCTCACCCTGACCCTGCTCAGAGAATGGTGTCATTGCAGATGGATGCTAGTCATTTTCCAGCTAATTTGCTGAGAGTGATGTTAGCCTCTTTTTGAGCATGTCAGTGTTTTGGCAAAGTTTGGAGGCGATTGGAGGAACGCTGTGCGATGCAAATCCGGATACACAAACACACAGACACAAAAACCCACACAAACATACAAAACCACAAATGGGCCGTCGCCCAATTATAGTAGTAGGATAGGATATATGTAAAATATATATATATATATATATACACATTATATAACGCTGCTTATAATATATATATATATATATATATATATATATATATATATATATATATATATATATATATATATATATATATATAGGCAGCATTATATAATGGAAATTAGAGCTGGAATTTTTGGTAGAAAATGTGCTTGATGATGGTGGTGGTGATGATGATGATGATGATGAGTATTATTATTATTATTATTATTATTAGCAGTAGTAGTAGTAGTAGAATAAGTAATAGTATCTTTATTGTTCCTTTATTAGGATTAATTATTCTATTCATTCCTTCTGTCACTTTTGTACACTAACATCTGAGAATAATGAGAGAAATGTGGCTTTCACTAAGTGAGAGCTATTCATCAAAGAAAACAAACTCTAGCCACATAAATATGTTGAGGAAAGGTTGTGGTTTCACAGTGCGGGGTTGTGACCCATCAACAGTTGGTCACATCTGGATAGAATGAATATATACATATTAGCCTTGTCTCCCTCAGTATCTATGTTCTGCTGTACACTGATCCGGTGTGCAGACTCTAAATATGCAGTCTTCACACACACACACACACACGCACACACATGCAGGCTCACACACACACACACACACACACACACACACACACACACACACAAATACACAAACACAACACACACACACGTACGTGCATACACACAGTCGTTGCGCAAATGGAAAACATGAGAATGTGTAATATGTATTATATATCACCGTCGGCAGCTGCACACCTGCACACCTGCACATCTGTACATCTGCACAAGGCCACAGAAGTTGTTTGGGTGTAAATACTGCAGCGTTATCCGAGGAATGCGAGAGGAGGCGAGACATCGCTCTAAGCCAATGGACTAGATGTTCATTACATCATAATCGCCACACAAATCTAAACCTAACCCAATAACCCAAATGAAAATAGCTTTTTAAATCATATTGTATGTTTCTACACTGTAGGCACCCATCCTAGTGTGTGTTTTTACGCATACTTTAATTCTCACTATGTCGAAGATGACCCTTGCCTTATCTTAAGAATTCCACTGCACAAAATGTCCATGGCACAAATCTGATAATATGACTTGGCCCATATTTGGTCATGTTTTCTTTTCCGATTATATTTTTGTTTTTCTTTCATTTTTAAAGCTGTTGGTACAGCTGGGGTACAGTAGGCCCGTCCATCAAGTCTCCACCTCATCCTGACTCCCACACTGGACTGCGGTGCTCTGAGGGGCGGCCCGGACCTGGGCTGCTGCGGGCTGGTTCCAGGGGCTGCTCGCCGCAGACGGCTGCTCTTGGCGGTTGCTGCGCTGCCTCCCCCCCATCCTCCGCTGGGCAACACCAGCGATCGCTGCTGCCGCTGGGAAAAGGGCTGGTGCTGGGAGGTGGCTGTCTGTCTTCCGGGTCGGAGAGGCCCCACATCGGGTGCCAGTGTGGCAGTAGACCCTGCCACACTGGGGGGGCAGGGTCTCTTGCTGGGCTCCTCTGACACGGGACCACAGGGGTTGTAGAATATTCTTAAAACCTAAGGTGCTTTTTCCAGGTCTACAGAGTCCTTTGCTTCAAACAGGCCATGGAGTCAAGATGTAACATGCAATCCTTTATTCACGGGGTTCATGCAGGAAACCAAAAATCATTTATGTTGATTCCAATACCTCTATTGGTTTTGAACAGTGACGGGTTAGCGACAAAGGTCTGGCAGGGAGGGGGGTAGGAATGGAAACCACATTAAAAATTAAAGGCACAGACCAGTTGGTCTGTGGAGGATCTGTTGTCTGAAAAGGGGGCCATTTGGTGCAGAGCCCAACACCTCTATTGGTTCCTGATCAACTCCTAAGGAAGAGTAGGGGTTAGAGACAGAGGCCTGGCAGGGAGGGGGGTAAGAACAGAAATCACATTAACTTGCAGGAATTAGTAATAGTTAAAAGGCACGCAGACCAGTTGGTCTGTGGAGGATCTGTTGTCTGAAAACGGGGCCATTTGGTGCAGAGCCCAACACCTCTATTGGTTCCTGATCAACTCCTCAGGAACAGTGGGTGTTAGAGACAGAGGTCTGGTAGGGAGGGGGATAACTTGCTAATCTCAACACCTCAATTGCTTCTAGAGAGGACACATCACAGTAGTATATACTCTGAGTGGGGCCTAGTTCTGAGGCTTATGATATTTTAAAGTATACCAATAAATCCATTCCTCTTCAGTGTATAAATCAGTTTATTGGAGAGTTTGGCAGAAAGTTACAGCCAGAGCAGGTGTTGAAATGCTGACATCTTAGTGCTCTCTCTCTCTCTCTCTGTCTCTCTCTCTGTCTCTCTCTCTATCTGGGGATAGCTGATTTATCCTGCCTTTTGTTTGTGACACAGCCTTTATAGCCTCGTCATGGCTGTCACCCTCTTACCCTCACAGTGGGAATTCACCCCCTCCAGGCTTCTGACAGAGAACCATGACACATAACATGACGTGATTGTGATGTCATTGATGATGTCATTAATTAAGCACTATAGGACTATAGGGCTTGTGCATCATGGGATTTTTTTGTTGGCGATACTCCACCATATTGAGAGGACTCAAGAGAGTTGTAGTACTGTAAAATCCTGAATCAACATAAATATACTTGTCGGCGCCTGTTTTTATTATACAAACCAGTTACTACTGCGGTCAGTGTCTGACCAGAGTGAGAGGAGGCACTGGTCATCTATTTGAAGCACACCTTAAAAGTTTGCTGCCCACAGCTTTGTATCAAAGCCCATTGAAGCTGAACAGATGATCTTATATTGAAAGCGAATACTTCCTTGCTTGATTTAACCTGAATTCCTATATAGTTGTATTGACATATGCATAGGTGTTTTGTTGGTGCCTGACAGAGCTTTGTATCTCCAGCAGCAATAATTATCTGTAATTCAATCCCATTCGAGGTTTTTGCGATTGCTTACACACTTGTTGCGGAATTTGGCTCATTGTGTCAAACCTCAACACTGAAGCCAAATCAGACTCTCTCAACACTTAGAGATAAACATCTCACACTTATTCTTTTTAAATGAAACAATCTGCAATCCAAACCTATTACTCTTTTTCTAAATGGCATTTTTTTTTGCAACAAAATGATACACACATGCGCCATTTGAATTACGCCTTCAAAGCAGTACTTTATAGAAAACACTGCTGTCTTTAGGGCTTTGTATACATTTTTAATTTTCTCATACAGGCATGTGAAATATTGTTCCAGTAGGCTACAGTGAATCTAATCAATCATTCAATTTCAATGAACACAAAAATAGAAAAGCTTCAGAAAAATATAGATACAGCTTATTTTTTGCCATTGCAGGTTTTTACAACAACAACAAACACAGTACAGTAATCAATACAATATGTTACTGTAACACAAATAATTACAGTACAATTACAATGCAATGGTCAACAAAATGAGTATTGTAAGGGATTGTAAGGAATGGGGTGGATGATTTATGGACCCTGCCTTCTGTTAGGGTCTGGCATCACATCACCTCATCCACATCACAGGCAATGTCCTCCCTGGCTACGTAATGGGGAAAATATCACCTTGCATGCGTATCTAACCCTGTACTGACCCCATCTCAACGTCTCCGCATGCCTCTTCCATTGCTTGCAGAAGAGGCAGGCGGGCATGTGGTTGGCGGTCATACGCTTTCCAACGCCAAGCCGAAAGAATTCCTCAATCGAATTAAGAAATTGAGAGTAAGGGGGCAAGTATCCAACTGTGAAGTTAATGTGGTTGGTGAACCAGTCCCGGACCAGAGCAGTCCGGTGGAATCCAAAATTATCCCAGATGACAGCAAACCTGGGCAGCTCTGGTCCGTCCTGGACAGCTGCATTATGTAGCGCATCCAGAAATGTGATGGTATTTTACAATACTATTTTTGTATTGTAAGGGACCACGGTGATGGAGAACTCCTTGCAAACTAATGGCGGCGCACAAGGTGATATTTCTTCCGCGCTTCCCAGGGACATTCACAACGGCTCCTTGTCCTATAACCTGTATAAACCAGTTTATTGGAGAAATGTGGCAGAAGGTTACAGCCAGAGCAGGTGTTGAAACGCTGACATGTCAGAGGTCACATACAGCCTAGGTCACATACTGCTTTGTCTGAATGTATCTATGCAGTGCCATAGGACACAATCCACTGCCAGTACTGTATTACAGAATAGTACACTGACACTCACTTTGCACATAGTCATAGCGAAGGTCTTTGACTCTACCGCTGTGCCTCTCAAATTGAACCCTGTACAGCTGCTATATCGCAAGTTGGTGTTGACGCAAGATGCGGCAGAGTGTCGATATACTGACACGGTTGATGTTATGAAATGTTTGTGTGATCTGCGATGATTTGCTCTTGTAGTTGGTGGTGTTATTTGCCAACACTATATTGACAATGGTCAGTTCCTGTTCACTGTTCATGGGTGAACACCCTCAGGAGGTCTGGCTGTTCTGTAGAAAATAGAACATGATGTCATTGATTAGGTTATTTTTTGTACATACTGTACTGTCATACTATACACAGTAACATCAACACTGTATTTCATGTACCTCACAGTACTATACCTTTTTTTTTTTTTACCACTGAGGAGCATATACCTAATACTGTAGGACTACATTGTATCATACGGTGATGCAGAATGATGTGCAACAGGGACACAGGTACAGTCTTGTGTAGAAAGGTGAAGACATACCTGTTCTCCAGTCTAAATGTCCCTGTTATGGGAGCTACCGTGGAGCGACTCAGGTTGCGCTGCATGGTCTTTTTGCTCAGCCTCCCTCATTGTCAGGCCATGATTTATGACATGGTCTACCAAAGGGGCTTGTCGTCATGTCGTCGGACATATGTCTCCATCTATTGCCTGGTCCCCTTCTTTGTTCTTGTCCTCATCCTCCTCCTACTCCTCTTTCTCTTCCTCTTCCTCTTCATGCCTCCATATTTGTTCAAACAAAAGAGGTGAGCTTACCTGAGGTCTATTTGTAGGCTCAGGTGTGTGTGTGTGTTGCCAATTACAGGTATGTTTTGCATTTTGAATAGAAGTGTTTTTCTAACGATTGCAAAAGATTTAATTCTTGAACAAAGTGTCTAAAGTAAAAAACAGTGTGTAGTGTATTGCAAGTGTGTTGCAGAATGTTTTTGTTGTACTTTTGGTGCCTTTGTATGGTATGGCTAAGGTATGGTAACAAAAGTTAAGGTTTTGATGCTTTTGTCTAAGCATTCACTTTCATTGTAATCAATCAGCAAAAACTAAATTAAATTCAATTAACGTCAATTAAATTCAATTAAATTCAATTATTTTCAGCCGACACAGCAACATTCCAATGTTTCTAGTAATCATCCTCCGGATATTTTGATAGCAGAACTTCCTGTGTGGCAGTGTAATGTCCTGCCAGTGTAATGACCAGCACACCACATCTTCATTACTCAGAACCATTAACAGTTGCTATTTTACCACAACACAGTCAGTGTGTATGTGTGTATTTTTACAATGATAAGCAGGTGTGAGATGAACCTTGATGTGTATGGCCTCTCACGTGCACTCATCTGGTCATGTGCATTCCAGATGGGCTGGAGAACTAACAAAAGAACCAAAAAACTGAGAAAAATATGTCTGAAAAATGTTCCTTAATCACTAAAAGATGGTCTCAGTGGAATTAGGAGGTTAAGGCCTTACAGTGGTTTCCATTGTGTGTGCGTGTATGTGTTAACTGCATGTGTGTGTGTTGTGTGTGTGTGTGTGTGTGTGTGTATGTGGGTGTGTGCGTGCGTGTGCGCGGCAAATTGCTGAATGCAAGTAATCAGGCGTTTAACACTTACCCATCACAGCATGCTGTCATCATGAAAACACATGTAGTGGAATGTCAAGTCAAGTCAAGCCAATTTTATTTGTATATCCCTTAATCAGTTAGTCTCAAAGGGCTGATTGCTGAACTGATTATCAGGAAGAAATCTAGAGAAGGGTGGGGAATCCCTCCATCCGTCCAGTGCAGTGGCCAGGCGTCATGATCACAGCAACAGACTAAAACAGACAACATTATGGTTAGATGGGGCAGGACACACGGCAGCAGGGTAGGCTAGTGCTGGCTAACAGGTTGATTTAGCTGTAATGAGAGCTGAGGGACACTCCTAGGAGCCAAATGAGTGAGTTAAGAGGTAGGTTTTAAGTTTGGATTTGAATTTCTGATTACAGGTGGCAGACTGGTCCACAGGCAGGGCGCTCGGTAGGAGAGCGCTCTGTGTCCTGCTGATTTCTTTGTAACTTTTGGGATTGATTTTGGACCAGCTCCTGAAGACCGGAGGAGCCGAGAAGGACAATAGGGAGTAATATGGTCCTTCAGGTAGGATGGTGCTAACGTGTGCAGGATTTTATAGGTAAGTAGTAGCACCTTAAAATCTGACCTGGCAGTGATTGGACGCCAGTGGAGGGAGGCGAGAATAGGAGTAATGTGGTCAAATTCTAGTTCTAGGTTCTAGTTAGGAGTTGGGCAGCGGCGTTATGTACAAGCTGTTATATCGTCTAAGGCAGCTAACCTAGACAATATAAATGTGTAGATGAGTGTCTCCGCGTAGGCTGCGGATAGCATTGGTCTGATTTTAGCAATATTTCTAAGATGAAAGAACACAGTTCTGGTAATACTTTTTACATGTTGATCAAAAGAAAGCATAGGGTCGAACAAGACACCAAGATTTTTAACACAGGAACTTTGAGAGATAATAGAGTCCTCAAAATGCAGTGTGACATCTTCAAATTGTGTTTGTTGCTGCTTTGAGCCGATGGTTATCAGCTCTGTCTTTCCTGTGTTAAGCTGCAAGTAGTTTTGGGACATCCATCTTTTAATTGCAGTCAAGCAGGATTCAACCTGGATCTGGCAGGAGTCGTTCGATCCAATAGGAATGTAGATTTGAGTGTCAGCATAGCGGTGAAAACTAATTCCCTAGCTGCAAATGATATCGCCAAGAGAAAGCATGTAGGTTGCAAAGAGCAGTTGACCAAGGACCGACCCTTGGGGGAGTCAAAAGCTTAGGTTGGTGAGATAGGATCTAAACCAGAGAAGAGCCGAGCCTTTGGTGCCAACATAGTGTTGACTATCAAGACGATCAAGAGGACGCTATGGTCGATTTTGTCTAAGGTCGAGCAGCACCAGCAAGGAGCTTGCGTTGCTGTCGATGGTAAGAAGAAGATAATTTACCACTCTGGTTACAGCAGTTTCAGTGGATTAGAAAGTCCTAAACCCAGACTGAAAGGGTTCAAATAAGTTGTTTATCATCGGGTGATTGGTGGTTTGGTTAGCTACAATTTTTCCAGTACTTCAGAAAGGAAAGGAAGGTTAGAGATGGGCCTGGGAGATAGCTGCTGAGTACTTCAGGGTCTATGCCAGGCTTTTTGAGTAGAGGTTTTATCACAGTGGTCTTAAAAGTAGAGGGACCTGTTCCAGTCGACAGGGACGAGTTTATGATGTTGAGCATAGCAGGTCCAACCGTTGGTAGGAACCATGGTAGGGAGAGGATCCAGCATACAGGTAGTGGGTTTAGATGCCTCTGTTAGTTTAGCAAGTTCATCCAAGGAGATTGTGCTGAACTGCAGCAAGGTTGCTTCAGGGGGGACGTGTGGTGCTGCTCTTGTAGGCGGATCAAGGTGAAGAGTAGGGGAAGCATCAATTTCTTTTCTAATTGATTCGATTTTGTGTTCGAAGAAGTCCAAGAATTTGCTTGCAGAGAGGGAGGAGCCCACTTTCTGAGGTTGTTTTTGTGTCAGACTTTTTACAGTATCGAAGAGAAATTTCGGGTTGTTTTTGTTTAGATTAATGACACTGGAGAAGTAGGCGTTTCTAGTAGCGGTTAATGCGGTTTTGTAGCTATCATCCCATGCAAGATGATAGACTTCAAGTTTAGTCAAACGCCATTTTTAAATGATTTTCAAGACCATGGGCCCTATCTTGCTGGTCTGAAACGCAAGTATCAAACGCAAAGCACAAGTAGCTTTGTGGGCGGATCTTGGGCGCTGTTGCTATTATGCCGGCGGGATAAATGACTCTTGCGCCCAGCGCAAATCTACAATGGGTTGATCTGAAGTAGCTACATTAGTCATAGGTGTGGTTTGGGCGTAACGTGCAATAAACCAATCAGAGCGTCGGCTCGCATTCCCTTTAAATGCAGGCGCGCTTGTTCCATGGCCAGACGTGTCCAATCCCGCCGTAGCGCGTGCATGCCCATCAGAGGGAAAAATAATTAGTTATTCTGTTTAAATCTTTTCAGCTTTTCATTTTCCGTTGACAAAATGTAAATAAAGAAATATCACAAAGACATACTTTCCGATGTTTTGGCCTCACTGAATCACGAGGTTATGAATGCATGGTGATATATTTGCAATGTAGTCTAACATTAGACCGAGATTACTTTGCTTATAGATGATGCTAGCCTAGAACTCTAGACACCCCCTAGCGGCAGCAAATTTATTTGGCAGCTAGGTAGGTCTAGCACGGCTCCGTCGGCTTTTTGGTGCTGGAAACACCAAGTATGTCTGACCAATCACAGCGTGAGGGGCGGAGTCGGAAGCCGGGCTACCATGACGACAGAGTTGCGACGGTTCCGTGTTAGAGGTAAACATGGCTGCTGCTGCTGGCGAACGGCTGTCTTTCGACTCGGCTTTGGCCGCGACTCTTCAAGACTTGAAGTTAACATTTTATTTGAGAAAAGAACAAAGAACGGCACTGAAGTCTTTCCTCGAAAAGAAATATGTATTCTGAGTTTTGATTAATTTCGTAGTCAGAGCGACGGCTCTGACTACGTCACCTTCTTCGTTGCTCTGATTGGTTGTAGCGCTATCCTATTGCGTGCAGAGGGAACTTGAAAGACAACCGTTTATCCCGCCCACACTGCCAATGGAGCTGCGCCAGACCTTACATCTTTCTGATGTGGGTCTGGCTTGCCAGGCTAAGATGATGCAGCTCTTCTGTCAAATAAGCTCTCCTCTCCCGTGCTGCTGCTGGGGTATTTGGGTTAAATGGCATCGGCACATGCAGTTCAACATCACGTCTGCTGAAGTCCTGTCATATTTCTTCATTTATGTCATCAACACATCCACGATTCATGTAAATGTTGTGTAAAACACAACATGCCACAAAGAATGCTGCGACTTTTTGAGGACTGTACTGTAAAGTGCCTCCTGATTTATCCAAACACCTGAAGCGCATTTTCAGTCTGCCGAATGTTCTTTCAATTACACCGCGTGTGTTTTCGATTATAAAACATTTCACGCGCTGTTGCTGGCATAATAAAAGGTGTCATCCTGGTGTCCTTATATACCTATGTGTCTTGCGACTATTGGTCAAACAGGTTAATTTGATCCGTCATTACTATTAGCCTGAATATTTTGGGTAACTGTGTCCGCTAGATTTATGCCTATTTTTTTCACATAGGATATGTGGTAATATTTTTGCTTGTATGTATGGTTTGCAAAAATGGGAACTGCTTCCTTGTAGATGAGAGAAGCAAAGTGTATGCACGTTGTACACACGCTCTCAGGGACGGGCTGGCCATCGGGAGGTTCGGGAGATTTCCCGAAAGGCCGGACGATTTCAGACGGGCCGGCCGGCCGTAATTATTATAATTTTTTTATTTTTTATTTTGTGTATTATTATTTTTGGACCGCACCCCCCCCCCCCCCCCCCCCCCCCGTCAACAAACGCGCCCCCCCCGTCAACAATCGCGCACCCCCCCCCCTCGTCAACAATCGCACATCCCCCCCCCCCCCCCCCCTCAACAATCGCGCATCCCCCCCCGTCGGTCGACGTCCCTGTTGTGGGCCGGTCCAGGAGAAAATTGCCGAATTTTGTTCCCAGCCTACCCCTGATTATGGCCAAGCATGCGCCCTTAAAATAGCGTCTGAATAAGCGCCACTGACTTTAGACGAGGTTTTTCCTGGTCTGTGGCGCAATTGTTTTCTGAAACTGCAGAATAGCACCAGGGAACGTTTGCGCCGGGACACGCCTCCTGTTTTCACTGAACCGCACCCGGAGCGCAAGTTCATTCCCTAAGTTAAGGACTTGCGCCGGTTGAGGGAAAATTCCAATGTGCGTCGGGTGCAAAATAGGAATTGTACAAGCGCCAGTGTACAAAGTCAATTGCGCTGAGTGCAAGATAGGGCCCCATGACTCTAATCATAGTGATGGCTCGACATTTACACCATTACTCTGCTAAAATTCCCAATGAAAGTGTCATGGTTTGAGTTCTACGTTTCTGTGTTGTTGCTTGTTTTGTCCCTTCTCGTTTCCCCTGGCATGTAGGTGCAGGGTAGTGGGCGTGGTAGGGTTGCCGGCACATTCAACGAGGCACACCTGGCTCTCATCATCAATCACTCCTCCCATATAACCCCGGTTCAATCTCCACTCCAGTGCCGAATTATTACACTTATCGTGTGTTCTTCTCGCTCGCCTTTTTTGTCACTACTGGCTCTAGTGTGTGTTTTTGTGATCTGACTGACAGTTTCGTGTTTTCTCCCTGTGGCTCTACATGCCTTAGGTTTCCAGTGTGCCGCGTGTTTATGCCGTCCGCCGAACGCCGTTTCCAGTCCACCGCGTGTCCCCCTTTCCTGGTATCCTGTGTCGGCAGCCTTCCCGTCTGCTGCCCTCCCTGCACGCCAGCGCCTTTAGTTATATCCCCTCCGTTTTTGATCCTTGTTTAATAAACCCTTTTTTCACCGTTACCTCTCGTTGTCTCTGTCTCTGCTCCGGGGTCCTACTATTGCTAAACGTAACAGAATAATTCGGCCACATGGACCCCGCAGAGACGGAACAGCTGAGACACGCTATCTCCAATCAGGGGATACGCGTCGGTCAGCATGAACAAGTGTTGGTTAGCGCCATGGACAGCATTAATGCGCTAACAGCTAAGGTTGAGCAACTTAGCAGCAGCGTTAACCAAATGCTCACGGCGCTTTTCGGTGTTAGCTCCTCCGGCGGGGTTTCTAACGCTACCGCCGCGGCCGCCTCACCCGCCGTTTCGCCATCCCCTCCAGTGCCTAGTCCTGTGCATATCAGGGAGCCTCATATCCCCACTCCGGCTCATTTTTTGGGCGAATTAGGAAAGTGTGGTGTTTTTCTGCACCAGTGCTCCCTGGTCTTTTGCCAACAACCGCTCACCTACCAGACTGACAGTTCTAAAATCGCTTTTATCATGGGATTACTCACTGGTAGGGCAGCCGAGTGGTCCGTCGCCATTACCGCAGCTAACGCGCCGCATGTATCGAACTACCAGCTCTTTCTCTCTGAAATTCGAAAGGTTTTTGATCACCCGGTGCAGGGTAAGGAGGCCGGTAAACGGTTGCTCGCGCTCCGCCAGGGCTCGGCTTCCGTTGCCTCTTACGCCGTGGATTTCCGCATCTTAGCGGCGCAGTGTGGCTGGGGTGAGGTAGCTCTTCAGGGGGTTTTTCTCGATGGATTAACTGAAAGACTAAAAGACGAACTAGCAGTACGCGATGAGACTTCCTCCTTGGAGGATCTAATTGCGTTAGCCGTTCGATTGGATAACCGTCTCCACGAGAGACGGAGGGAGAGAGAGGATTCCCTTCTTTCCCGGACTCGCTCCATTAACCCTCGCTCCGGAGCTGCCGCGGAGGACTTCACACCGGTCGACCCAACAGCCACCTCCAGCCCTGCTACTTCAGACAACCTGGGTGAGCCCATGCAGCTCGGACGCATGCGTCTCACGCCGTCCGAGCGGCAACGCCGGCTTCGTCTGGGTCTCTGCATCTACTGTGGTCAGGCCGGACACCGTCTCGCCACCTGCCCGTCCACGCCAAAAGGCCAGGCTCATCAGCGGCTGGGAGGGCGCTGATGAGCCACACAACCACCTCCAAGGATTCAGCTACCAGGCTCACGCAACAAGGTACGCTAACCTGGCAGCAGGAGACTGCCACCGTTCAAGTTTTGATTGACTCTGGTGCAGACGATAACTTTATTGACTCAAATCTCTCCTCTCAGCTAGGTCTACCCCTAGAGACACTACCTGAAGCCAAGGACGTTTTTGCGTTAGACGGCAGATTGCTGGCTCAGGTTACACACCGTACTCAGCCATTCTCACTGCGGCTCTCCGGTAACCATCACGAGATAATCACGCTATTTGTTATTCCGTCCCCGTCCACTCCTTTGGTCCTCGGTCTCCCCTGGTTAAAGTTACATAATCCACTCATTAACTGGGCTAACTGCACTATCTCCAACTGGAGTATTTTTTGCCATTCACATTGCCTGCACTCCGCCACTCCCAGTAATCCAGTCTCCTCTCCCGTTCCTGTTGAAACTATTGACCTCTCTACCGTCCCCTCCGACTACCATGATCTGCGAGCAGTGTTCAGTAAGGACCGGGCGTTATCCTTACCTCCTCACCGCCCGTATGACTGCGCTATCGAGATCATTCCGGGGTCCACGCTCCCCAGTAGTCGACTGTATAACCTGTCTAAGCCCGAGAAGGAAAGTATGACTAAATACATTAATGAATCATTGGCAGCAGGTCTCATCCGTCCCTCTTCATCCTCCACGGCCGCAGGTTTCTTTTTCGTGTCCAAGAAAGATAAGAGCCTGCGGCCGTGCGTAGACTACCGGGGCCTCAATGACATCACAGTAAAGAATAAATACCCCCTTCCTCTTCTCGATTCGGTGTTTGGGTTCGAGCACCAGTCGGCGATTTTTACAAAATTAGATCTCCGTAACGCCTACCATTTGGTGCGCATCTGCGAGGGCGACGAGTGGAAGACCGCTTTCAACACTCCACTTGGTCAGTTCGAATACAGAGTCATGCCGTTCGGACTCACTAACGCTCCCGCGGTTTTCCAAGCCCTTGTTAATGATGTTCTCTGCGACATGCTCAATCAGTTTGTGTTCGTTTACCTCGACGACATTCTGATATTTTCACGCAACCTGGCCGAACATATTCAGCATGTCCGGCTTGTTCTCCAGCGACTCCTGGAGAACCGGTTGTATGTCAAGGCAGAGAAGTGCGCGTTCCACGTTTCGTCCGTGGAGTTCTTGGGATTCGTCATAGAAAAGGGGCAACTTATGACGGATCCCAAGAAGATCCAAGTGGAGTGGCCAGCCCCATCCACTCGCAAGCAGCTCCAGCGGTTCCTCGGGTTCGCTAATTTCTACCGCCGGTTCATAAGAGACTATAGCCTGGTAGCCGCCTCACTTACCCAGCTCACCTCGACCAAGGTTCCCTTTGTGTGGTCTTCTGCTGCCCAGGCAGCGTTTAACAAGTTGAAGCTTCTGTTTTCCTCTGCTCCTGTTCTCGCTCACTCGGATCCGTCGCTCCAGTTTGTGGTGGAGGTGGACGCCTCCGATACGGGAGTCGGAGGAGTACTGTCACAACGGTCCCCGGACACCCAGAAGCTCCATCCGTGTGCGTTCTTCTCCCGCCGACTGTCTCCAGCAGAACGTAACTATGATGTTGGCAACAGAGAGCTATTGGCTGTGGTGTTAGCGTTGCAGGAGTGGAGACACTGGCTGGAGGGCTCCTCCCAGCCATTTATCGTGTGGACCGATCATAAAAACTTGTCCTATTTACGCTCTGCCCAGAGGTTGAACTCCCGTCAGGCTCGGTGGGCACTGTTCCTGGGCCGTTTCGAGTTCACCCTCACCTACCGTCCAGGGTCCCGCAACACCAAGCCCGACGCTCTCTCCCATCAGTTCTCCCCTCCGGAGGAGGAGGGGATCGTGGAAACCATCCTCCCGAGTGCCTGTGTGGTCGGAGCGGCCAGGTGGGAGGTGGAACAGGTGGTCCAGGAGGCTCTTCGGAATCAACCGCAGCCAGAGGGATGCCCTCCAGGGAGACTCTTCGTGGCGGCGGAGGCGCGATCTGCGGTCTTGCAGTGGGGCCACTCTTCAAGGATCGCATGCCATCCAGGTTTCCATCGCACCCTGGCCCTCATCCGACAGCGTTTCTGGTGGCCGTCTATCTCTCCTGATACCAAGGAGTTCGTCGCCGCCTGCTCCGTCTGCGCCCGCGGTAAGGTCTCCCATCGCCCTCCTGCCGGCCTACTGCGCCCTCTTCCTGTCCCCCAACGCCCCTGGTCGCACATAGCCGTTGACTTTGTGACCGGTTTGCCTCCCTCTGAGGGGAACACGGTTGTACTAACTATTGTGGACCGGTTTTCCAAATCGGTGCATTTCGTTCCACTGCCCAAGCTCCCCTCAGCTTTAGAGACTGCGAACCTCCTGGTTCAGCATGTGTTCCGTCTTCACGGGATACCCCAGGACATTGTGTCAGACCGGGGGCCGCAGTTCGCATCACGAGTATGGAAAGCCTTTTGCCAGGCGTTGGGGGCAGCTGTTAGCCTTTCATCCGGGTTCCACCCCCAGACTAACGGCCAGACGGAGCGGGCAAACCAGGACCTGGAGTCAGCTCTCCGTTGCGTCACCGCCCATCATCCAGCCTCCTGGTCCACCCACCTTCCCTGGATCGAGTACTCTCATAACTCCCTGGTCAGCTCCGCCACAGGTATGTCGCCATTCATGTCTGCCAATGGTTTCCAACCCCCATTATTTCCCACGCAGGAGGCTGGTGTTGCGGTTCCCTCGGTGCGGGAGAATCTACGGCGTGCCCACCGAGTCTGGAAAGAGGTTAGAGCAGCCCTTGCACGCACCACAGCCCGCAACCAGCGCCTTGCAGACCGGCACCGGGTTCCAGCTCCCAGCTATCAGCCAGGTCAAAAGGTTTGGTTGTCCTCACGTGACTTACCTCTACAGGTGGAGAGCACAAAGCTCGCCCCCAGATTCATTGGACCGTTTGAAATCGACCACATAATAAATCCCAATGTTGTAAAATTGAAGTTACCTCCCAGTCTCCAGATTCACCCAGCCTTCCATGTCTCGTTGCTTAAGCCTGTTACCTCCAGTCCACTTTCCTAATAAACCGGGCAGAACGCCAGGAGGCGTTCGTTAAGGGGGGGGTACTGTCATGGTTTGAGTTCTACGTTTCTGTGTTGTTGCTTGTTTTGTCCCTTCTCGTTTCCCCTGGCGTGTAGGTGCAGGGTAGTGGGCGTGGTAGGGTTGCCGGCACATTCAACGAGGCACACCTGGCTCTCATCATCAATCACTCCTCCCATATAACCCCGGTTCAATCTCCACTCCAGTGCCGAATTATTACAGATGTCACGTCAGTACTTATCGTGTGTTCTTCTCGCTCGCCTTTTTTGTCACTACTGGCTCTAGTGTGTGTTTTTGTGATCTGACTGACAGTTTCGTGTTTTCTCCCTGTGACTCTACATGCCTTAGGTTTCCAGTGTGCCGCGTGTTTATGCCGTCCGCCGAACGCCGTTTCCAGTCCACCGCGTGTCCCCCTTTCCTGGTATCCTGTGTCGGCAGCCTTCCCGTCTGCTGCCCTCCCTGCACGCCAGCGCCTTTAGTTATATCCCCTCCGTTTTTGATCCTTGTTTAATAAACCCTTTTTTCACCGTTACCTCTCGTTGTCTCTGTCTCTGCTCCGGGGTCCTACTATTGCTAAACGTAACAGAAAGAAAGCATTATTTAGGAATTTTAGTAAAATACAAATGGATGTAAAGTATATACTCAGTGACAGAAGGCCATCCTTTGATCTGAAACACTGCACTTCCATATCCAGACCTTTAGAAAGGTTCAACACAGTGGACAGAACGAAACAGAAGTGTACAAACACCTTACTGCTAAATTATGACTCCCCCAAATTGTCACATCGTCCACTGATTGGTAGGTTGGTAAATTCTTAAATGTTTTTTCTTACCACTTGTTTTACAAAGAAACGGTATGTGTTTTGTATAAGCAAATCGTAGGATTGATTTTTGACAACATCTCTGCAGCCACAGATGGTGCCCAGCTCTCTCTCTCTCGTCCCCTTGTGTTCTCTTCATTGGTGTGTGAGGGGGATGGGTTCGGGTGTCAGCGGTAAAACTTTCAACCTTAAAATAAGTTATTGGTTGCAATTGAAGGGGGAGTTTTACATCCAATCATAGCAAAAATAAAAACATGTAACTCTAAGATGTACTTAGTTACATGTAACGTTATGTAAAGACTCACTGAGTAAAACTATAAGGACATTTCTTGTTGCTAATTTTCTATGATCTGTAGTCAAAATGAGGTATCAGATTAAGGAGGGTTAAAGTCCCTGTAAAGCAAATTCAGAGATTTGTTTCTAAACACATTACACACGTTAGAAAGTCATTGCTGAAAACATGTCAACAGTGAAGTACTTAACTGTGGAGTTTAACAGTTTTTCTGTTGTTCACCATTTTTGTGTTCAGGGCGGGGCTTAATGGTGGCTTGATGACGCACTTAGCATTACCCTGCCCCTAACAGTATATAACAAGTAGAGTGCATTATGCGGGGTTATCACAGGCAGCGTGATAGAGTTGCACCATTGTTCGAGTGAGTGATGACGTGGTTGTTGTTGTTTCCCCATTGGGCGGGCAATAGCCTGCGCGAACACTTCACAGCTGCACCTTATTGGACGAACGCTTTCAGTTGTAGGCTGTCTGCTTTTGGATTTCAAACCGGACCAACATGGCGGCCGCCTCACAAACAATCTCATTTAACAGCTAAATAGTACACTAAAATGTGTTTCTGAAAACATTTTAGTGGTATTTGACACTTGAGAGAGCAAGTGTGTTTTTCTGTGGTGTGACAAACCCAAAACACATTTACTTTTGCTTTACCGGGACTTTAAGCTTAGGTTAAGGTCCATGTATTAGGCTAGATTAGGGATAGTTAATTTATGGTTATGTTTAGGTATTAGGGACAGTTATGTTTAGAATTAGGTATTAGATTAAGAATGGTTGAAATGGTATGTTAAATTTAGATACTAGATTAAGGATGCTTAAATGTATCTTACATTTAGGTTTTAGATTAAGAATGGTCAAGTCTATGTTAAGTGTAGGTATAGGCTGGGTAATAGATATGCCGAGGTAAGGATTTGCTATGGTTAATGCAAAATGTCTTTAAATGTCCTTAACTTAACTTTACATTTCTTTAGAGTGAGTATTATGGTTAAGTTGTGGTGAGAGGGTCAAATGCTGTGATGATCTCCCCCAGCCAGAAGACTATCCAGGTTTCTCTTTTGCCAGATGGTCGTGTCACTGCTGCATGCAGCTGTCAAGGTTCACTGCTCCAAAAGAGAATTACCATTCAACCCTGAGACCAGGTCTATTTGCTAACCAGTTCAAACTGACAAATGCTTGCCTCCTCAGATCAAGTCAATGTCTTTCCCAGCTTGTTGTTCTTATAAATAATACAAAATAAATAAGCAGGGGCAGCAGAATAGAGAGATATTGATGGCCAGACCTTCTGACGGCCAAACCTAGTGAGTCAGCCGGGCTTGAATACACACATGTGCACATTCAGTCACACACACACACGCACACACACACACACACACACACACACACACACACACACACACACACACACACACACACACACACACACACACACACAGGGTTGGGTTATTATTTTGTAGCTTTATGGTAATATTACATCAAGTGGCCTGGGTTGAGGCCTTTGTTATGCGGATCACAGATTAGCACCATGACTAGGAGTCATTTTCTCAAAATAACTAACCTGCATGAGTTATGAATCAAGTTAACAAAGGATGTTGGTGAAGCAGCTGTATTTAATAAAGATGTAGTAAAAATGTGAACATTAGGGGTTGAGGCTATGAGTATGTTATTCTGTGTTATTCTGATACAAACGTAATTAGATGGACACACATAGAAGACCTACTTCTCACAAGTCATACAAAATCAACCAAATGAAAAATCCAGGTAATTTGAGACATTATTATTTATTACATGTTTCACCCGTTTGATACCTGAATCATAAAGTCATAACCGAGAACATACAAAACCATAGAAACTCACAGATATCTACAGTTTATACTTCACACGAGTAGTCATCATGACTAAGTTCAAATACACGCAGACTCCAGCGGATGCGGCGACCAAAAATAAAAGGGTCTGCGTGATTCAGCGATAGTGCTCATATCCACCTGCAGCAGGACACCCTCGGGCTCTGGGCTGCTTCTTCTTCTCACCTGGTGTTTGACACGCAGGTCGGCCACCACAGCGCCAGCATCGGGTGAGTTCTTGTCAAAGTATGAAAAACATTGCCCCACTTCCTGCGTGGTAAGATCCCGCCAATCGCAGTCACGCTGACTCATGAGAAAAGAAAAAATATGTCTGTCTGAGTTGTATTTTTAAACGCCAACACCGCCGGTAACGTGATTGACAGCAGTTGAAAGGTCTGAACGAGACTAATGAGTTTCTCCTGTGAATCACCCACACAGGCGGTGTTGTTTGCGGGGGGTGGGGGCGTCGAGTGTGTGTGTGTGTGTGTGTGTGTGCGCGTCCCTGCGTGAGTGTGTTTGTGTGCGAGGGAGACATTAGCGAGAGAAAGCTGAGGTGGTTTTATGGATGGGGTTATTTTAGTGGCCTGTGAACAGACGTTCAGATGTTCACAATGTGGTTGTGTCTTGTGTGTCATATGTGCCTCCAGGACAGGCATGTGCTTGCGAATGTAAAATTGACACGCAACTCTCTCTCTCTCTCTGTCTCTCTCTCTTCCTCCCTCTCTGCTTCCTTAAAGCTCGATGATCAGCTTGTCTTCATCATCGTCATCGCTGCTGCTGTCCTCCTGGTATCCCTGGCAGTTTGGCAACAATGGCCACATGTTGGCGGTGGAGGAAACTTTGGTGAACTGGTGTCCACCGAGCTGGGCTTCAGATAACACCACCTCCTCCTCCTGGTGGTGGTGGTATCTGCTGCTAGGGAACCCTCCTCCATCACCCCCGAGAGGGTCTCCACCGTAGGCCACGTGCTCCCGCGTCACTCCCCCTCCCTCCACTTCCCCCTCCCTCGGCTTCGACACGGGCACCTCCTCCTTCTCCTCCTCCGCCCGTGCGCCGCTGCTGCTGCTGTTGTTGTTGTTGTTGTTGTTGGGAGCGTGAGCAGGCAGGGTTGACTGGAGGGTCTCAGGGAGGTGAGAGCAGGGGGAAGGTTTCATGGCAGACAATGGGCTTTGTGTTGGGGCCGGCGTATCAGAGCTATGTGTGGACACAGTGTCCCAAGTGGATGCTTGCGCTACCCCTGTCGGCTTTAATGTCATTTCTTGCGTTTTCATGGGATTCTGGTGTGGGTGATCGGCTTGAACGCAGACAGAATTGGGTTCAGCGGGGCAGACGTCCTGGCTGTGGACGCCCAGGGACGACACCGGGTTTTGGTCACACACCTGGCCCCGCCCATCAGGGCCGACGCCAGGATGTCCACAGAGGCGGGTGGCATTGACCGTCGCGGCGGCGGCGGGCTTGGGGGGGTTGACGCCATCCCCAGCAGGTGTGTGGTGGGAACGGGACGCCCCGTCGGCGGGCCTTGATCCTGGGCCGGCAGACATTCCACGCCAGGTCTGGGACAGCGGTAGCGCAGGGAGGCCCAGGGCTGTCCCGGCGCCCACCTGGGCGCCACTCTGCGCTGCTTCCTGTAATTAAGGAGAGAGAACACGATGGGAGAATGTCACCACTGTACGCTGTGTACCATGACAAAACAAAACACCCGCCTGTCCCTCTGTTCCTCGCTGAGAATTTGCAAGAAGCACACTGTGCCTTTCTGAAGGAGCACACATGTCGGTCTTGACCTGTCCTAAGTGAGGAGTTTAGGATTGCGAGAATCTATAAATATATTTTATTATCATTACAATTTATGAGTTGTATGATTCAAATTTGTTATACAGCCGCTACATCCACTACATTAAGTCAAAATAGTGAAATTTGATAACTTTTCTATTGTTTATTTCAACTCATCGAGAAACCACAAAAACGTCGTGGCTTTCTCGTTCTCCTTGGCAATTCTCCTTTTTTTCCAAGATTGTTTGATACGGGATCGAATTCCAATAAAACAAATACTCCAGCCCATTAAGCACGCTGACACGCATCCCCAGCATGTATGTCTTCCCTTAAACCTCTTAAACCCTCAAACCTCATGTTTCAAACAATTTCCACCCTCACATCTGCTCTGAAATTATCCTCCCAACTTCAGTACGGCTACTCTCCTTGGCCCCTCTCACCTCCACACATTGTTGATCCTTCTCCCGGGGCTCTTGGCTCTTCTGTGCCAGACCGGGCCCAGCGCTGTCTGGCTGCCCGGGGGAACTCCTGCGCCCCTGGCTATCTGGAGCCTTCTGACTGGCAAGCCCTCCTACCAGCAGCGACCCTTCATGTGTAGGCCCTGCGGAGGAAACGAAGGTTTGTTTTGTGTTTTCTCTCTCCCTCTCTGACTGATGACTGATTCTGATTACAGTGGGGTCTGTAATTGAACTGACAAAATACCATCTGCTTTCCTTGGGATTCTCTTAACGTGAGAATGAAAGACAAGGCTGTACAGCGAGGAAAGATTCATATGTGCAGAGATAACAAATACTCTTCGACATCGAGCAGACGTGTGGACAGTTAACACTGGTCTAAGGTGGGGGCGCCCTCCCCCAGGGATATACAGAAGCGTTGCTAGTTTTCATTAACGCCATTATATACACTGAAATGTATCTCATAACTAATATACAGACCAGACCTGTCTTTACAGGAGCTGGCAGTGAAAATTTTGTCTCACTGCCAGCTCCTCAACCAAAACAGAAAAAAATAGTACATTTTACTCCTCCTTTATATATGGACCTACAAATGGTACTGACATAGCAGGGTACAGAAAGGAGTGTTTATTAACATGAAACACCCCGGTTCCTGTTTTTCTGTTATTTCTTGGCTGAACTTTTGTTCATGCCTCACTTTGAGATGAGTTAGGCTATAGCCGCCCGGCTTGACTCCCCAACTTCAAGTGAGTCTTTTATCAATGAGTGGGCCTTCTACTGCAAAGCGTTTGGCCGAGGCCAAGAGGAGGAGGGTTCAAAGGGAGAGCAGATGTAACACACTTGTTGTTGCAGCAACTCTCCCCAAAGTACAGACTGTCATTGTCATCACAATTTAGTTGTGAGTGAGGCAGTGGTTGCAGTGAGCTGCCAACAGACATGGGTCTCTAAAAGGTCTCTTGGCCCTACTTGATCTTTGTTATTTGTCTTTAATCCATTTGACCTTTTACTCCTTAAGAGGGTTGGGGGAATGGGGTATTAGATGGCACACATCCCACCACATAATACAGGGTTAGCCAGCAGCCCCTAACAACGTTCTGCTCCTCTGGGAGGGGGAAGAAATATAGCGGTGATGTGGAGGAAAATAACAAAAGGTCACTGGAGACAAAGTGGTTGGAAATATTCACAAAGACTTTTGTGTCTTTGTGCAATTCATTTGATTAATTTTCTGCTGCTCTATTGGTTTGGTCATAACTAATTGTCAGGAATTATTAGGACTACACTAGGCCTACATCAGTATCAAATGAGTCACCGTATTTCATGGTTGTTGTTTGTTGTGAGGAAGCGAGCTCTGTAAGGACACCTGCTATCATTTAGTGCCATCTTGTGGATAATGACGATTACAATCTTTTATAAAAGGTTGGTTGCTTTTCTGCAATGTGATATTTAGCAAATTGGATTCATTTTTTTAAACTTATCAATCTTATATTGAAACACATCTATCCTTATGTCCCGACAAAAAAGCAGAATGTCATTTGCATGTATTTTCTGTACACATTTTGTTCTGTTGGCCACGGAAATAGTTTAGTTAATTTTTACCACAAAACGTCCTTTGTACAACACTCCCTCTGCCCCCATCCTAATGCCCCCCCTGCATGTTTACAATCCTCAACCTTGTGGAAGAGACCAGTCAGACAATAACTTACAAAACACAACAGACATACACTGCCGATTGGCTGTGACCAGACCACTGAGCAGTGACATAATTAGGTCTTTGCCCCCTGGCTTTTACACTGCATGCACACACAGAGCAAACGTACCCGAGGGTTGTGGTCGGGCCAGACCGGCCGGTGTGTCGGCGGAGTCAAAGGGAGCTGTGGGGCGTGAAGACGATGAGTGGATCAAAGGCACACCCACGCCACCACATCTGAGTGGCTGCAGACGTGAGTCTGAGTGACCCGTCCCAGGGTCCACCAGGTCGTCACCACCACCACCACTCACCTCCCCTGAAGCACTGCAGAGCTTGTTGTTGTTTTCTGGGAACAGCGATGGCCCCCCTTCAGGGTGGTGGAGGTTGTGGCCAGTCTTTTCATGGGTCCAGGCCCTCTCCTTGCTTCGCTGAGGTAGCAGCTTGACCTCTCCACCCTGAGAGGTGGTGGGTGCACACACCCGGTCATGGAGCTTACCAGTCACTTCCTCCACGGTGTAGGTTTTTGCCCTTTGACTTAGCGGAGTGTGTTGGCTTCCCTGGGTTTCTTCTTGTAATAATTCACCTGGGAAGAGAGGGGTCGCGTCTCCCAGTTCCTTAGCAGCAAAACTAGCAGAAAATGAACGGTCGGATTCCCCTTGTGTTTTCCTATTGTCAAGCTTTACAGCTTTAGGCAAGGCCTCAGTAGGTGCGGTGCCACCTGTGCAACATCTGCCATCTGTAGCTGTGCTGTGGTTAGCATCAGTGTGTGGGTGAACAGGGGGTTGGAGAGACCAAGAGACATTAGTGTTCCACGATACCTGAGCCTGACTGACATCGGCCTGGTCCATAGAGTTCAACTTCATGTACTGCAGTTCAGGTAAAGGTGGTATCTTCATGTTGTCCACCTCCCTTTGATCACACATTGATTGATGGGCCACGTTCTCCCAGGCACCAGCTACAGGTACAGTGAAGTTCAACGCCTGAGTCTGGGTTTTTTTCCTGCGCTCTGATGAGGCCGCCTGCTTTTCCATCCGTGACTCAATGAGGGCCAGCTGCTCATCCGATATAATCTGCAGACAGATCTGGAGATCGGCCGTTTGGACGTGGAACACCTTCTGAATGGGGTTCAGCTGCCCAGGGTCAAATGGTAGCATCTGAAAGGGTAAGTCAGGTACTGTATGCCCCACGGACACCTCGTTTGCTTGGTTTAACCGACTCAAAGAGGATAGTGTGCGTAAGGGGTGTGTGTGGGACAGATTCGGTCGGTGACGTTGTGAGAAAGTGGTAGTGAAGGTCGTCGCAGACGACGACAAAAATGACGACTGGCTGTTCTGTCTCCCCGTAGTAAAAGTCATGAGGGATTGGTTCTGCAGCACAGGCCGGGTTAGGTGCTCAGCATGGGGGGCCATGACAGGTTTAAAGGGTGAGGTCTGTATTACAGTCGGAGAACATAACTCTTTGTGATGGCTACGCATCGTGGCAGTGGCTGTGGTAATGGTTGTGCAATGTCTCTGCGATACGGTGAGAGCCAGGTTGGCCCCATGATTTACACCTGTTACGAGCGATTTGTTCACAGTCTGTGTGGAGTTTGTCTCTTCTGAGCTTTGAGGATTCCCTGAAAGCATGTTGGGTTGCAGGGTACATTCATTCCTAGATAAGGTTGAATTTCCGATGGAGGTTAAGAAGTGTTGATTAATGGAAGAAGATGAGACACTTGTTGTGAAACCGTGGCCATCATTCCTGTTTGACAATTTCAGAGTATGCAGTGAGGATGTAGATCTAGTTTCAGTGACGGTAGGTAACTTGAGTTGATACTTGGGCAGGAAGCTGGTCTTGGTGGAGGAGAGGAGAGAAACGGAAGTGGGTCGTTGTACAGATGTTTGCTCAATCAATGCACTGCTACGTTGAGGCAAAATACCTTCCCCATGTTGATCAACTCTTCGATCTAAATGCAGGCCAACTTGACTAATGTTTGTATTCTGTGTGGGGAAAATGTCAGTAACCAAGGAGGAGGGTTCATCCAGTGTGTTATGGTTTGCCTCTGTTCTTGGAGGATTTACTACTGTACTTTCGTTGGTTCGTTGCTTTTTCCTGTCTGAAGGAATTTGGGCCCTCTGGGGTGGTGAGGTGGAGTCAGTGTGTTTTTCTTTGCTACCGGGCCTCTCTGCTGGTCTGCCGATGATATCTGTGCTGTGGTTCTCTGATGATCTGTTTGAAGATACATGCAGCATGGACAGGGACACATGACTGAGGGGTGGGGGCCTCGGAGAGCTGCACGCTTGATGAACCTGCCTGGATTTCAGATTCAACTCCATACCTGAAACAGGGGATAGATTGGCGGGCAGGCAAGATGGATGGCAAACGGTCACCCCACTGGTTGTTGAGCCAGCTGTCGTTGTCCTATCACTATGACCTCCTGGGAGACTCTTCACACTTTGGACTGTCAAATTCTCCAGGCTCAATGGCGAGGGTTCCTTGGCAGCAGACGTCACGCTATCGCCCCCCTTTGTTGTATTGTAAAGCTTCTTGAATGTGCCGCCCTTGTAGGTGTGCCACTTGTTGTAGGTGAACTTCTGCGCCTTCTTCCTGAGCCGCTTTCTGTCGCTCTGTGCCCCGCAGATGTCACTGCCACCTCCCCCGTCACAGCTGAGATCGCTGTTTATCGCCGGCCTCTCCATTGATGAATTAGTGAAGAAGAGACCTTCTGTTGCGTGGTTGCAGTCCACGGCAGCCTGGCGCACCAGCGGGCGGTGGGCGGGTAACTGCTGGTCCACAGATTTGCCGGAAAAGGCTGTCGGGTTGGCGGGGCCAGCGCTCCCTCTGCGGATCAGAGTGACATAATCTCTCGGGCAGGAGAAGCTCTGGGTGCTCTGCTCTGGGGTCAGGAGGGCAACACTGTAGGGCAGGGAGCTGCTCCTGGTTAGAGGGGCCTGTTCCGCGCTTGCTGAGCGGACCGGCTGCAGGGAGCTCTGGAGCACGGGCCTCCTGTTGCCATCGTGCTTGGCGATGGGAGCGGGATTGTTCCGCATGTCAAAGTGAAAAGAGTCTTTGTACGTGTAGCGCATGGGGAGGTCGATGCTGCCCTGCTTCGATAGCACCGTTTTACGGGGCCTCACATTCTCCAGCTGCTTATCCTCCACCACAACGCTGTTCTCTGAGATGAGCTTGGATATGTGTTCCTCCAGGGATCTCTGCTCCCTCACAGACACAATGTCCCTGGGGTCCGGTCCGCTCTGGCTCAGTCCCGCCGCTGCTGCCTGCGAGCCACCGGGCCGGTCGTGGTGCTCCGTGATGCACTCTGGAAGGGGATCCATGTTGTGGTCGGTGCTTTCGCTGAAGCCCGAGTCTGTGCTCTCATGGCTGTGGGGTTTCCCTCTCAACGCGGAGCCCTCCCACTCCTTGAAGAACAGTGTTGCCTCTTGTCTCTGAAGAGGAAGGTGTCGATTTGGTGTCAAACCTTGATGCTTTTTGGTTTCACCTTCTTTCCCTTTCACTTCCTCCTTTATTAAGCCTGGACTTTGAACAGTCTCTGTCTTCTGTGTTGCAAGGCTCAAGTCAATCTTTCCCTGGACCGGGTCTCCAGTGGCGCCCCGTTCCGGGTCTGTTCCTGGTTTCTCCCAACAGTGGACTTTCTCAGTCAGTCTGGCTGTGCAGGAGTACTTGGTGAGGGGAAACGCCCCAACCTCCTCATCCAGGCTCCCTGACTCCCCATCGACCTGACAGTCCAGAGACGAGCTGCACACACTGGAGCCACACAGACTCTCCTGACTGCCCATGCTGCTGTGGGTGCTCTTCTCCGACTCGGTCGAGAGGCGTGCGTGAGCCTGGGTGCGCTTGTGCTTGTATAGGTTGCTCTGCGTCTTGAAGGAAACCCTGCAGGTGGTGCAGGGGTAGGGCCGCTCGCCGGTGTGGCAGCGCAGGTGCTTTTCCAGCACACTGGGCTTCATGCAGTCCCGACTGCAGTGTGGACAGACATGCTTCCCCGCCGACTTGGGCCTGGCGACGGGGGCGAGTGGGATGGCAGTCGCCAGGCTCAACTCCTGACGCAGAGGCTGGAGCCCACCGGCGATGTGGACCCTCAGGAAGGGGAGGGTGTCTTTGGTGTAGAGGGGGGGCATGGCCAGGCGGAGAGTAGCATGCTCGCTTGGAGGGGTCACTGGAAACTGAGCCTGCCGGAACAGCTGCTGAGTGGGTGGGGGGGCGGGCACCGCTCGGATGTAAACAGCAGTCAGCGGGGCCTGGGCGTCCATCTTCCTCTCTGTCGGCACGGCAACTGAGCCACCGTACAACAGAGTGCTCACAGATTGTGGCTTTCCAGTCTCCATGGTAACGCTGCCGTCTCAACGTACCCCAGCGCTGGTGAATATAATTACCTGCAAGATAAGCACACAGTGTGTTTAGTTAGGACCCTGTCTCTGCCTGTGGATCAAAGCTGTGATTGGAATCTGTCTCTCTAGTGTAGCTGCAGAGAAACGGTGAAAGCTCAATCAACGGTATGGATATCAGAGAGGAGGAGGAGGAGGAGGTGAGTATAGGAATGGGTTGGACTCTGGTATGAGTCATGTTAAGACCATAATACGA
The DNA here is from genome assembly GCA_030340625.1 of Merluccius polli. Lineage (NCBI taxonomy): Eukaryota > Metazoa > Chordata > Actinopteri > Gadiformes > Merlucciidae > Merluccius > Merluccius polli. The sequence continues at coordinate 201,840 of JAOPHQ010000011.1, forward strand.
GCGGCATGTCATCATTCAGGGAAGTAATTCCAGAAAGCGTGGAGAGCTGAATGGATGTTGCACAATAATGAGACTTGAGAGCTCCCCGAACATGCTATGATGACAATAATACCACGACAGTCCACATCCAGATTGCTGTTATGTTATGTTAGCTGTGGTGAGACAATCAGATTGCACTGTGCAGACAGACAAACACTGGCCGGCGAGCATGTCCCTGCTGTTTTATTTCACCCCAGGGTGCAGGCAATGCCAAAAGAAAATACTGCTCATACGTTTTGAATATGGTGATGGGAAGATAGAGAGGCAGAGAAATAGAGAGAGACACTCAAACTGTGAAAGTGAGCCTTGCTTTACACATATTATACAAATCTCTTCTGTATCAGGGAAATGCAAATCTGTGTCCTATTGTGTTGCTGAAGTCACATGTGTGAAGTTTTTGTATAATGGTCATATCACAGTGGCCTTACTGTTGCAGAACATTAGCACAATCCAAATGACATTAATTTATTTATGTTTGCTTGTCTGAAGAAATATTAAAATGGAAAAAACACCCTGATCCTTTACAACGCAACGGACAGGCAGGCAAAGAGACGGATGGATCAAACTCAAAAAGTTTAGTAGTGGTGAATACTTTTTTGTATTTGTGACAATGCCCCCTTGTCACTCAATCCTCTATAACCTGCAGCTGGTTCCCCTACATCAACATTTAACACACATTGACAATAATCACAATTGACTATAATCACCTCTGTTCAATAACTTATTGCTTCAACAAACACATCATCTCACCTTTTTCAATTGACTTCCTGATTTCTAGAACATTACTTTGTGGTGCCCTTTGTACCCCTCCCAGAGGGCAGAGCTAAATTATTGTTTCAAACTATATATATCTATATAATATTTTGGTAACACTTTAGATTAGGGACCACATATTCACCATTAACTAGTTGCTTATAAGCACACATATTGTCTCTTTATTAGTCATTATAAAGCACTTATTAATGCATTATTCTGCATGACCATATTCTACAACTATAGGCCATTAACTTTAATATTAGAGTTTTCCCTCAATAACCTCCTAAATACTGCTTATTGATAGTAAGTAAGGAACTTGTTGTATATAAATTACGATCTTAGCAACTAGTTAATGGTGAATATGTGGTCCCTAATCTAAAGTGTTACCAATATTTTTAGTTTAGTTGTATTTATTTGTCAATTAACTTTAAAAGGACAATTACATTGTAACACCAATGTACATGCACAATTAAAAGAGCATTGGGGATGACACAAAAAAGTCATAGGACTTATTACCATTGTGGTCGTTGTTGTAGTTAGATGTCGTGGAGGTGTGTGCATGCACGTACATGCACGTGGAGATAGTGGAGTACGGTGATAGCGGCATACAAAAGCACAAAAAACATCAACATACTCAAATTATTCACATTGGGCATTAACAATATTCTGAACAGGCCAAAACTGGTCCATACTAAAACCTATACTAAAACTGGTCCATACTAGTGGTCCATACTAAACCTCTGTTTAATAAGCTACAACCCTGCCGCCACAACTGTCTTTAGAGGGATACGTCATCTAAAAGCCAGGGTTTCAGTTTTGCCTTAAAGATATATAAAGACACTTTCGCTTCACCTTTCATCTGTGATCTCTTGTTGAACCGAGTCTGAGTCATAGGTCTGACAGTATTGTTTTCTTATTCTTTAATAGATTACTTAGAAATATAAATTGTACTGTACGTATGATCTTTGTCCATTTGTCAAAGCAGTGTATCGACGAGAAAAAAAAACTGCAAATCACTAATCGTAAGACACCTTTGTGTGCAGATCATGAGCAGAGCAGCTTACCTCTTCACCAAAGTTCCCCTTGGTCTCTCAACATCCATTAGCAACAATTAGCCTGTATGGAAAACCTCCTTGCTTTAAAAAAAAAAAAGATAAACAAACTGTCTCACAGTACATGCACTCATCAATGACCTTTTGATTCACTGCTCTCTGATAGAGTTCAAACGAATCTCAGACAGAACAGTTTCCTGTCACAAAGAAGTGGAACAAATGCAAATGAGGAAAGATGCACCGTGAGAGAGTGATAAGGCACAGAGAGAGAGAGGGAGAGGGAGAGAGAGAGAGAGAGAGAGAGAGAGAGAGAGAGAGAGAGAGAGAGAGAGAGAGAGAGAGAGAGAGAGAGAGAGGGAGGGAGAGGGAGAGGGAGAGAGAGAGAGGGAGAGAGAGGAGGGGGTCGTCAAGAAAGAGAGAAGGAATGGATGGGGTTGGGCTGGGTGAGCAGTAATGAGCAGCAGTCCAACAAAGGCATCAACAACAACAGCAAATAAACAATAATAACATTAACAAGTCAACACGCCATAAACACATAAAGACACATACACAGATGACATGTTTGCATGGGCATACACCGCACTGCTCAATTGCAGAAGTGAAATTGCAAAGTACCTCCTGAATAGAGGAAGTTGCCCCAGCCCTACACAAGAGGGGCAAGCCTTACCTTTTCACCATCAACTCGACTGGCTGGCTTGCTTCAATGGCAAACAGTTTGGATCAAAATGAAGATGCATGCGCTCTCTCCACCACCACCAACACCACCCACACACTTCCTCCCACACATAAGCTACACAACACGCCCTACCCACGCTCTGTGTAGACCAAGTGCAGGTAACGCAATGTAGACACAGCCACCGCTCTTGGCTGCGCCGCGTGTTACATGTCTGTCGGGATGGACCGCAGACCACCTTCATCATGGTGTTGGTGCTGAACTCCCGGTCAACTTCCCTAGCGGTGGGAGAGAGAGAGAGAGTTACGGACCGAATAAATCCACAGAAGAGTCAAAGGAGTCGACGATCTCCTTGATATTTCTGGCTGACATTTAGATAAACAACAACAATGGATCCAGTGTGTGCGAGTCCCAAGCAGATTCAGAGTGGTAGACATCCCTCTCAGAACAGAGGCTGTTATTTTAAAGCTTTATTTCTGAGCTCTCTTATTTCTGAGTGGTACAAGACACACACACACACACACCGTGAGTGTCGCTCATGGTCCTGCATGGTATTTTTGGCTGCTGTTTGCCTGGCTTTGGCAAGTAAAGAGAAAATGTATTGATTGACTTCCCCCTCAGCCTTTCTGAAACAGTTTTCCACAAAGCAATGGCGGGAAAACTTCCATTACCTCGTTTTGGAAACAAGGGGTTATTAATGCACAACAATAAAGTACTAATAAAAAAGACAGAATTAACACGTATATCCACAGCCACGTCATCAAGATACACATCACCATGATTATCATATGCACACACAATCACTACCGCCCACACACATGCACGCACACACCCACATGCACGCACGCACACACACACACACTGTTCAGTCAATCAGAGATGATCACATCATTGCATGCATAATGCTGAGAGCAGACTTGTTCCCTTGCTGGCTTTTATCTGACAGATAATACGGTTAGAGTATTTTAAATACAAGGCCCAGCAACACTATAAGTGATAGCTTCCTTTAGGCACGACACATCCTTCCTCCTTCACTGATAATACAGTTTGTATCTGTAAGGGTTTGCACGCCATATGTTTAGTTCTCTATAGCATGAACCTGTATTCACAGACTTGTAATCATAAAGGGATACAAACGTCCAATGCTCCACTAGGTTTTAAATTATACATTTTTTTTTACAGTTAGACTGTATTTGCCATGTTTTATCCACATGATATTTGGCACACAAAACAAATGATTTCTGTATCAGTTTCGTTGGTACAGACAGACTCACCGGTTTCCAAGGCAACTGCCTGGCTGGTGCGCCAAGAGCATGTATTACGTTGACATGGTAACGGGACACCTCCAACAGGCCATGTTGTCTTTTGCACCGCTTTTTCTTTCCTTCATTCAACACAGATGAGAAACAACATAAAAGGGTATTCACGCACAATCAATCAGTCATCAATCATCAGAATTTGCAACTGAAAAGCCAAGCTATGGGGAATAATATTATGGTAATAAAGCAAGTTTGATTTGCCCTTAAAGTCTAGGGACGCACAGAAATACTTCAAATGAAAAGGTTAGGTCACCCTGAGCTGTGGTTGCTAGGAAACGAGGCCTGGATGTGTTTCAGGGCCATAAACACCTCAGTGTGACGACCGGCGAGCGAGAAACATGTTTCCTAACTGCTTCAGGGGTCGACTCGATGCAGTATTAAGCACGCTGAGGTTGGTGGAGCGTTAAAACGTGTGCATTTGCATCGGCCTATTGTTCATATTGGTACAATAGTAGTTTGCCTAGCAAGGCCTGTAGTGTAGCAGTAGTAGCTTAGCATCAGCATCAGTAGGCCTACTTATAGCACAGCTGTGCACATGTGCACATGTATTAGTGAGTATCCTGCAAGACACAGCACATGCATAGTGTGGCTTTTGGTAAGCTGTCTTACCAAAATCTAACGTTTCTCACCCACCACATCCCACCTGTGTGCATGTTATGCATCATGTTGCACGACATGTGTGACCATGTGCATGTTATGCATCATGTGACACGACATGTGTGACCATGTGTATGTTATGCATCATGTGACACTGACATGCGTGATGATGTGTCGTTGGGCGTTGCCATAGTAACCGCCAGCAGGAAGTGACAGGGGAGAGCTGCGTGTTCACTGTGTGGGTGTGTAAACAAAAAAAACACGTCCGGATGGGCTGCATACGCACATTAATCATGACCTCACGTTTTGCTTTTTTGCTGTTTGTCGCTCATTGTGAAGAGGTTCAGGTTCGTGGGTCCTCGTCGTTTATTGTCATGCAATGTCTAATTTGAAATGTAATGTCGCACGTTTGAGATCGTCATGTGTTTGTAAAAGATGTGTGCTGCACTTTAGGGCCCCCTGTTGGACAATACGAAAAACAACAACCTTGAAGGCAGTTGGACAAATTTAAAAAATAAAGATGCTGAGGTAAAAAAAAAAATGAACCGCACATGGACTCGTTTGGAAATGTTCCTATAGTCTATAAATCATATATATATATATATATATATATATATATATATATATATATATATATATATATATATATATATATATATATATATATATATATATATATATATATATATATATGTGTGTGTGTGTGTGTGTGTGTGTGAAAGTGAACGTCGTTTTTGCGCCTCCGCGGCCACCGTCGTGGCACGTCGGCACGCACCGCGCACGCGTGGTTTGAAGCGCCACTGCGGGAGGGTTTTAACTGACTCGTAAGTCACAGAAGTACACATTCAGACCCAGACCAAGACCTTGACCCAGACCCAGACCCACATGTCCTGTAAACGAGCCTAAGGGGGGTAATTCAGAAGAGCTCGTCGGTTCCGACACGGTTTTCGGCAGGGGGCTTGGCTTACGACGACGAGGCTAACTACGTTAGCGGACGATGCTAACGGCTAGCTGGCGCTGAAGGCTTCATTCATCTGACGTCGGGAGGACCATGTGAGACACACACACACACACACACACGTGACGACGTGCGCGAAACACAACAATTTCCCAACTCCTAAACATGTCTCAATGTTAACTCTTTGTCTTTTGTTCCTGCCCCCCCCCCCCCCCCCACACACACCAGAAAAAAGTGGGTGCCTTTTTGTTCGTTTTGTGTGAGGAGAGGTGAGGTGAACGCACATGCCCGCCATGTATCGCCCCAAGCCCACACTGAAGGACCGCCAGCACCTGTACAAGCTGATCATCAGCCAGCTGCTGTACGACGGCTACACCAACATCGCCAACACCCTCATCAACGAGGTCAAGCCCCCAAATGTGGTGTCCCCCTCGGAACAGCTGATGCAGCTGGCCAAGATCGGTGAGGAAATGTCTCTTGTCTCTCTCTTGTCTCTCTATGTCTCTCTCTCGCTTGTCTCTCTGAAATGTTTCTGACAGCTGATGCAGCTGGCCAAGATCGGTGAGGAAATGACATCTTGTCTCTCTCTCTCTTTTCTCTATCTGTCTCTCTCGCTTGTCTCTCTCTCTCTGAAATGTTTCTGTTAGCTGATGCAGCTGGCCAAGATCGGTGAGGAAATGTCTCTTGTCTCTCTGTCTCTCTCTCTCTCTCTTGTCTCTCTCTCTCTGAAATGTTTCTGATTGCGTGACTCCCTCCCCCCCCCCCCCCCCCCCCCCCCCCCCCCCCCCCCGGACTCGTCCCAAGGGATGGAGAGTGACGACAGTGCGGTCCAGTACGCCATCGGCCGGTCCGACACGGTGGCGCCCGGCGTGGGCATCGATCTGGAGTTCGACGCCGACGTCCAGACGATGTCCCCGGAGGCGTCCGAGTACGAGACGTGCTATGTGACGTCCCACAAGGGCCCGTGCCGCGTCGCCACCTACAGCCGCGACGGGCAGCTCATCGCCACCGGCTCCGCCGACGCCTCCATCAAGATCCTTGACACGGAGCGCATGCTCGCCAAGAGCGCCATGCCCATTGAGGTGCGTCACTGTCTGGGGACAGTTGTCATTGGAAATGTTGTGTTGTTTTCCCTTGGTTGGTTGATCCATCTCCTGTTTTAGGAGATGACCTACGTTTGACCTACGTTTTCTCACCTTTTTAGGTGATGATGAACGAGACTGCCCAGCAGAACATGGAGAACCACCCCGTGATCCGGACCTTGTACGACCACGTGGACGAGGTCACCTGCCTCGCCTTCCACCCCACCGAACAGATCCTGGCCTCGGGCTCGCGGGACTACACCCTCAAACTGTTTGACTACTCCAAGCCTTCTGCCAAGAGAGCCTTTAAACACATACAGGTCAGTGAGAGACAGGTCTATGTGCTCAAGAGCAAGATGGACCAGGGCATTGAAGGCTGTTTACAAGGCCCTGTGAGAAATGTATTACTTTTTACCAGAGTCAGTTGAATGAATCTTGCTTTGTCTAAATAAGTGACATATGCAAAGGAACCTCTTGATGAGAAGATGGTCAACTGTTATTCAATAATTCTGAATGGTTTCTAAACGCAGTTCGGTTTAGCACATACAAACCTGAAGGATCCTGAGCGTCTAATGCACTATTGCAGATATATCTTTTCTACCCTTCTTTTTAAGTCAATTGTCCATTTCGCAAAAGCTGCTGAAAGTTAACTTACGATTGAATTTATGATGACCAAAAACCACTCATCGAGCCTCACCTGACCCCACAGGAAGCGGAGATGCTGCGGTCCATCTCCTTCCACCCGTCGGGCGACTTCCTGCTGGTGGGCACGCAGCACCCCACGCTGCGACTGTACGATGTCAACACGTTCCAGTGCTTCGTGTCGTGCAACCCGCTGGACCAGCACACGGACACCATCAGCGGCGTGGCGTACAACCACAGCGCCAACAGCTACGTCAGCTGCAGCAAGGACGGCAGCATCAAGCTGTGGGACGGCGTGTCCAACCGCTGCGTCACCACCTTCGACAAGGCCCACGACGGCGCCGAGGTGTGCTCCGCCGTCTTCTCCAAGAACGCCAAGTACATCCTGTCCAGCGGCAAGGACTCGGTGGTCAAGCTGTGGGAGATCTCCACGGGACGCACGCTGGTCAAGTACACGGGTCAGTTTTGGTTGTTGCTGTCGTTCCTCACTAGGGCTGAACGATTTGGGAAAATAGTCTAATTGCAATTTAGTATGCGATTTTTTAAATGTATTTTTTTATTCTGTATTATTCACTAAATACAAGCAAGTCATTCTATAGTATGACCAACACAACATTGGATACAGTCAACATATAAACTACTCATTCCTGTAGGCCAGGCCTTCGTACGTCGTGTTATGATGAAATTAAACAAATCATGCATGAATTGATATGGATAACATATCTTTATTTAACTATTGAATTGTAAAAATAAAAACCTTCAATCACAGTAGAATATTAACCTTGTAAATGATATAAAAAAGAACAAATCTGTGGCTCTACCACACAATATTTAGATGACTCAAAGTCATCGTAATAAACATGTAATATATAAACGTGGATTGCACTAAAAAAAAAAAAAAAAAAAAATATATATATATATATATATATGAAATAATAATATTTAATATTATATGAACAATATTAATCTTACTGATCTCCAGTCAGTAACAGTAACAAACCACACAGGCAAACATGGAAGTAAGCAGTCTGAAGACAGTGAGCTTTGAGGATAAATCTTTCATTGATGAAATGCACTCAGGTCACTCTGGTCATGCTGCACAGCTGGTTTAGTCTGTATGGAAGTAAATCTGTAGCCTGGTCACCAGCCTCTCGTACTACATTTCATTTGTACAGAGAGTCTGGCCACTCACCATTGACAATTGTTAACTAACTGAAGGCGGGTGCTCTGTTGAAGTTTAAAACTATTGGATCTGCCCAGTGCCACTCCGAATCTGCCATAACCAATCGCTAACGTTTGGTCGTGACGTATGTCATGCGACAGAACCGACCGGAAACCACGTGACGTAGCCGCCCAGACCCCAGACCAACAACAACTATATCCGTGATACCTCATTGCAATGAACAGAGTAGAGTGTGAAGATGGATGTCAACGAGAGCTGCAGGTTTTGTACTTTGAATTTAAGAGTAAACGGAACAATTGGAAATGTCAGGCGAATGTACTACAACTCAAACTAGCGCACGACTTCAACGTCATCGTTCTCAGCCACTCCCTCTGTTCGCTGATTGGACAGGTAAAACTTTACCGGGAGAAAACCCGCGAATATGCCGAAAACCCAGACAGAGTACTGAAGGGAAATGAAAATTGAGCGGAAGTACGTCGGAGGGCGGAGCCAGGCTAGTAAATCTGTGCCATCGGGTTTTGAAAATAAAAACCCATTGAATTATAAGCACTGAATATTTATGCATTAAAATAACATATCTGAATTTTTTGCCTCTGAATTTAACTCTTAACATTTTCAATAAATCATTTTCACCTTTATTTTTCAATGTTAAAAAATTCAACGTTAAAAAATTCAACTCAAATATTTTCAACGTCCCAAAATTCAACCTGCCAAAGTCAGCCTCAAAATTCAATGTACGAAATTCAGTGTTAACATCCGGGGACCCAAGGAAGAGCAATCGATCCTAGATGTATGATATTTTAGCCATGTCCAACGGCAACAGCAGCAATAGGGTGGCCAGAGACTGTCTGTTTTTTCAATGCCCTGTCCGGCGTCCGGCGCAGCATCAAGCCGGACGCGTATTTGTCCTCCTTTTTGAGACACCCCCGCCGGTTATAGGTCCGCCCGCTGGTCATAGGTCCGTGGTGCGACGTTGTAACACACCACGGACCTATGACCAGCGGGCGGACCTATAACCGGCGGGGGTGTCTCAAAAAGGAGGACAAATACGCGTCTGGACAGGGCATTGAAAAACCGGACAGTCTCTGGCCGCCCTATTGCTGCTGTTGCCGTTGGACATGGCTAAAATATCAAGTACATCTGCTTTGCCCTCCCGCGTGAGAGTCAGGTATCCAACGAGTGACGTCACCCACTCGCTCTCCTTGCTTGACCGCGATCTTGCATCTAGGATCGATTGCTCTTCCTTGGGTCCCCGGATGTTAACACTGAATATCGTACATTGAATTTTGAGGCTGACTTTGGCAGATTGAATTTTGGGACGTTGAAAATATTTGAGTTTAATTTTTTTAACGTTGAATTTTTTTAACATTGAAAAATAAAGGTGAAAATGATTTATTGAAAATGTAAGGAGTTAAATTCAGAGGCAAAAAATTCAGATGTTATTTTAATGCATAAATATTCAGTGCTTATAATTCAATGTTTTTTATTTTCAAAACCCGATGGCACAGATTTACTTCCATAAGTCTGTGGTAGGAGCGAAAAAACGCCATTGTTTGCAAAATCAGTGGCAGACTGAATTAGAAGAAACAGATGACACAAGAGGAACTGAAACTCTGTTCCTATGAAATTCTGATTGATATTAAAAGGAAACCCTCCATTTTGATTTGAGATAGGGCTGCCCCCAACTAAAGATTTTCTTAGTCGACTCTTAGTCGCCATTTCAAGCCGATAGTCGACTAATCGTCACACTTTTAATGTATTTTTGGGGGGCATCAGAAAATGGTTTGAGTTCCAGGGTAAGGGAGAGTGTTATAAAAGAAACACTGTTAACATTGTGCTACTTTACAGATAATACAAAACCGTAATAATGAGCCTTAAAAATATATAATTTTTAAAGCACACGCACAAAGCGGGCCTATTAACGGCATGGACAAGCGGTTCTGAAGGTTGTCTCCATTATGGAAAAACCATAATGGAGACATTGAACATGTTGTTCATTTTATTTATACACCATATAACTGCACACATTTTTATTTAAAAGCAAGCAATTGCAATAGAGCTTGACGTTTGTCAAAAACAAATGGAAACAATGTTGTTCATATTTTCGTGTCCGGTGCGTGTGGACGTATGGTGCTCCATCGGGTTAGGGTTAGGGTTAACCCAGGTGTGTAACCCTGTTCACACCTGCCATTAACATGCGTCTTGGTTGATCCGACTGTCGGCTTGGAATGGCGACTAAGAGTCGACTAAAAAAATCTTTAGTCGGGGGCAGCCCTAATAATTTATCATTTGGTGGCGACAAAATGCGTGGCGGGAGGCAGCAATGCACTCATTCAACAAAGAGGAAGAGATCAGCAAAATAAATCGACCAGGATGTTTGATGTATTCATTTGCGACGCTTGTTGCGTTTATTTTTATTTCTTTAAAAAATATATTTTTAGTCTAACTTTTTGCGCGACTAATGAAAACTAGGTCGACTAAACCTCTTCGGATCGACTAATGGTTAGTCGACCATTAGGGGGCAGCCCTGATCTGAGGTAATAACTTTATATTGCAGAAGATATTAAATAATAGTGTACATCACAAGACAGATACGTGTGTCCCGCTGTAATAGTAGAACAAAATGGAGAGGGGCATGGCAATGGAATGGGGAACATTGCTTTTATTTTGAAATCAGTTCTTACACGCCCTTACTGTAATGCCTAGTATCTACGCGTACCGCAAAAAACAACGTGGGGGCTAGTTTGACCGTGCTTTTCCAAGTGGAGGCTGGCCTGACCGCAGTCTACAATATGTGCAGGGGGGTGGCATGCTGTACCCCATCTCCTGGCGGGCGGACATTATTGTAAAACTTGTTGAACGTGTGGGTAACTCCGCCCCCCCCCGGCCCGCTGCTGAACGTTGTTGAACGAACCTGTTTTCTACAGCCTCTCAAAAACAACAAACTTATTTCCTTTAATTCAAAATAGGTCCAGAACAAGCGACGTACTGATCCTCTTTGACACTAAAGTCACCTCTTCAGTGTTCGGTTCTGCTGAGGCCATTTTCACCAGACAATATCAACACATCAAAGCGTAGCGATCCACAAACCAAACATTTGAATTTCTGCATCAAGCATAAAGCATATCAAGATAAATGATCTAAACGATTGATAAAAATGTTGTTGTACTTGTTGTCGGGTTTTTGTATGTTGCGCGTGACTCTGTTCTGCTCCCCCTGTAGGCGCGGGTCTGAGCGGGCGGCAGATGCACCGCACGCAGGGCGTGTTCAACCACACGGAGGACTATGTGCTGCTGCCCGACGAGCGCACCATCAGCCTGTGCTGCTGGGACTCTCGCTCGGCCGAGCGCAAGAACCTGCTGTCGCTGGGCCACAACAACATCGTGCGCTGCATCGTGCACTCGCCCACCAACCCGGGCTTCATGACCTGCAGCGACGACTTCCGTGCCCGCTTCTGGTACCGACGCACCACCACGGACTGAGGGGGGGGGGGGAGGGAGGAGGCCATGAGGGGGACATTGGGCCTCAATCTCCCCTCTCTCTTACACTACCCTTTCTCTTACCTCTCTGTCTCTCTCTGCCTATCTTCTCTCTGTCTATCTTCTCTCTGTCTATCTTCTCTGTCTCTGTCTGTCTCTGTCTCTCTGTCTCTCTCTGTCTATCTTCTCTCTGTCTATCCTCTCTCTCTCTCTCTCCTCTCTCTTTTCCACCACTCTCTCACCCTCCTCTCTGTCTCGCTTCTCTCTGCGCTCTTCCTTCTCCTCCTCCCTTGCTCTTTATTTATGTTTCTCTCTCGCTTCTCTCTTCCTCCCCCTTCTCTCTCCCCCACTTCCCGCTCTCTCTCTCTCGCTCTCCCTCTCTTTCTGTGTATGCCTTTTTATAACCTCAACTGGACATCCGCTTCCTGTGCTGGGATCTGATCATCTGTTTATTTGTTAATGTTTTTAATGTACTCGCTGTCGCACTGGAATGGTCCCGGGGGAAGAGCTCTGCACCACCGCAGGGTCCAAGGATGGGGGCGCTGTTTCTGCAAATACGTCTTTGATTTTCTGTTGTCTTTGATACGATTTTGCCTCTGTGTGAATCGGCCGGTTTGTCTGAATTCCTGTAGAATAAAAACTGTTAAACCTTTCACCTCCATCCAGAATTTAGAAATCGACGGGATGAAAGGTTGTCTTTTTCTTCTTTTAAATTTGTGAAACGGTGGTTTTCCAGATTTTTAATAAACGCATAAACAACTATCTGCTGTTTCATCTGCCGAGTTATTTCATGAATGAATTCAGTTTGTATTTTCAGACTTGCATATTTTCTCCAGAAACAAAAATGCAGCTAACAAACATTTTATGGTCATGGAATTGATCTGGAGCTGGACCAAACAACCTTCCATTTTGAGGTAATTGTTAGAAACAATAAAATTATATTGTTTTAACAAAAATTATAGCAACTAATCTCCTTGCATGTTTTTCTCCAGACTAAGGAATGGGCAATATCAGATGAGATCAGTCCTACAATGTTTTTGAAGATGGGGGAGGGATGCCACAGATCGTATGGAGGTAATGAGATATTTACCATGTATAGTATTTATAGTATAGTAATTAGTGTAAGGAGCCGTTTAGTACTGCAGTGTTAATGCTCTGTTTTAAAGGGACACAAAGCAACACGATCCCCCTTCCTTACAGCCAGCCAATACCTCCAGACTTAAAGGTCATGCTCCCCCGTTCACCCTGGCTCCCATGTAGTCTCTCCCACCCCCCCATCCCGTCCCTGTCTCCCCCCCCCCCCCCCCCCCCCCCCAGCCTCGCTCCCGGGGACCCTGCAGCCCATGTCGTCCAGACAACACCAACTCCAAAGCCCAGGAATTTCTCCTTTAGTTGCACATCAGCTCCAGGCCCCTCTCCAAACGACTGTTTGACGTTTCTCCAGCGCAGCCTTTTCTCGAGCGACGCATCACATTTGTAGAAAGGGGAAGCGCTTAGGAAATGGAAGCCACAAGCTCAACCTTGTGGCTTCCAAGCGTCTGGTAATGGTAGTCATGTTAAAATGGGGGGGGGGGGGAACCAGCAGACGGACGTGGTCTTCAAAGCGGAAAGCGTATGTAGAAGGTGAGACCTCCGTGAACCCGGTGGAGGGGGGGATGCACATAGTGGGGGGGGGGGAGGGGCCACCGTGTGTAAGTGTGGAGGGGGCTTCCTCGAGCCAATGAGACGGCAGAGTGGGTGGCTGTGCCAGGAGACCGAGACTCGCTCTCCCCGCCCCGCGTGTGAAATAGTCTGGCTCCAGACCCCAGCCTCTGACAATATGTGCGAGAGAGGCAGCGGGACTCGAGTGGAAGGCTGCAGCGTTTGTCATGCCCCACACCCGCCGGCCATGGTTGACAAGGATATCTGACCACTGACCTTTTAGGAACGTTTTTTCTTTACCATTCGTTATCTGTTGTTTTCTCTTTCTCTGGGCAGAAACCGAAGAACGTGGTTTGGAAATGGAGGTGAGTGTTGCACCTGCTCTAAAATAAATACAAGTGTGTATATATATGTGTGTGTGTGTGTGTGTGTGTGTATATATATATATATATATATATATATATATGTATATGTATATATGTGTGTATATACGTGTCATTCTGTGAAGGTAATTACTAACTAACCCTACTAAGTCAACCGTTATTATATCCCAATGGTCACCCTTGGCTTTAAATCTCAGCCTTATTCCCTTTAAATGGGAGCTCTCACTGTGGTGCCTGATGTTGCACATCCAGAGGAATTTGCGTGTGGGACCACCTGCTTGGATTTCACTGTAGCTTTGCGGTGTCAGCTACCACCTATTTCTATACACAGACCCCATGCCCTCCCTCCCACCCCGCCCGTCCCGTGGCCCAGACTCCTCTTTAAGTCCTACTGTGGGCTGTAACCAGAGAAGAGGCTTCTCTCTCTCTCTCTCTCTCTCTCTCTCGCTCTCGCTCTCGCTCTGAGTGCTGAGAATGGGAGTTTATGGGCTCATTAACGCACAAGCCTTCAGAAGTGAGATTATTAAAACCTAGCAGCACAGCAAACGGATCACTGTGCCGCTTGGCAGTTTAAAATGACAGTATTTTAAAATTGCATATTGCAATGTAAACAATACATGCATCATAAACACATTTTGGTTACTGGTCAAACTGTTTTGTTGTTCAATCTCGTTTGATTGTTTTGGCAATGAAAGCTCACGTTGATTAGACAAATTATGAAATGATTATTATTATGAAATGGGACTTCTGTGCGGTTAGCCTAGTGCTAGACCTTGATAAATCAAAATGACTTTTAGGTTGATCATATCTTACGCTTGTTCAGGGTTTTTTTTTCCAGCAACTGCACAAGACTGAGCAGATATGCATTTCACTTTCTTATGTACATTTGTCTGTTTCCTTGGCATTTATGTTCTTCACACTGGACCCAGACTGGATCATCAATGTTCAGTAATTCATGAGCCTTATGTTGCATGTAGACAGCACCATGCCTCCATTGTGTGTGTGTGCGTGCGTGCGTGCGTGCGTGCGTGCGTGCGTGCGTGCGTGGAGGTGGAAGAGGGGGTTTCAGCACACACCGGATTATGTTCAGGATTTGATTACAGATCTCATGGAGTTAGTGTTGGGATGCCATCAAAATGACATGACAAATGTTTTAACAGCATACTGTATATTCTAACAGCTACACTCATTAAAGTACATACAGTAAATATTACTGCACTGCATTTCCTTTCTATGGAACTGACGGGGCGGTTCTGCTGATGTAAGATCTATTTGCGTCATCCCCAATCCCAACTGTTTTTCTGACAAGAATAACTTCTACACACTGTTCACATTTCACAACCACAGACGTTCGGGACACACTGGTTGCATGGATCGCCTTTACCCGCTTTCCACAAAACATTAATGTTGACGGGCGATGCGCCGATCATCTCTCTGCAATCCACCGATGTGTCTCTGCTTTCCACACCAGGAAGTCAAAGCTTTTTTTTTAGTCCACCAATCATGATGTGTGATTTCCTTTGTAATACCAGTAGATCTGCTGATCACGGGGACAAAATTGACACATTCTAGTTTTGGTGTGAGAGGTCCACTCCTCTGTGTTAGGGGGACCGGCTCCCAGCCGAAGCGTTCTGGGTTCAGACCCAGAGGTCCTCAGTCTACCTGTAGGCCTCCTCGAGCAAAATGCCTCCTCATTGATTGTTAATCGACTGGCGAATACGTCTAATCCACAAACGTTTATTCAAGACTATTCACAGCACAGTTGCAATGAGTAATGAAGACCATATTTGATTGATTTGGTCTGAGGAGATACTTAAGGGGTACAGGGTTAGGGTTAGATACGACCACTTGAAGTGGTCAAGTGACACATTGCATGCATACAACTACATTAAGGATTTTCCACTCTGAGCTCAAGGAAATGAGATGCGTGCCATGACTTGTTGACATTTGAATGCATTTTGATTTGACATATATTAGTAGTAGTAGTAGTAGGCGTTTTAAGGCTGAGAGTCACGATGGGACACAGGACACGTGATGAAGATGATCATATAGTTAAATAATCCGAACTAGGGCTGCAACTAACGATTATTTTCGATTCAGTCTAATCTCTCGATTTAATCTAACAATATATTTTTCCGATTAATCCTTTAGTCTAGAATGTCATAAATAATCGCAAATGCCATCGCAAGTTACCAGAGTCCAAAGTGATGCTTTGCTTTATCTGAAAAATTAAAGGAATTTCTGAAGCATCAAGCAGCAAATGTTTTTGGTATTTGTACTTGATAAACGTCTTAAACGATTCTTTAGTTATTCTTTAGCCAATCGACTACAAGTTTTGCTTTGGCGGCACCATTACTACACTATTACTATGACTGTGAAGAGAGGGGGAAGATCACAGCAACCAAAATACTAACAATTATTAAACGATGCAAACAGTAGTTGGTAGTTCAGGAAGTGTGGCCAGGGGAGAGCGGAAGATAACGTCTCACCCCCAACCCCCCTTCCAATCCTCCAGCCTGCTATCTGTTGTTCCCCAGAAGCAGGCTTACATAGTGTACAGTGCATCTCTGGCAGGAGTGTAACATGAGAGATTATTATGGGCTGGTGACTATGTGCCATCTCCCTGTGTTGATCATTCGCAGCTGTTGTCTCCACGGCCACCAACACACCAAACACTTCTTAATGTGTGTGCGTGTTGTGGATGTGAGGGTTTTGTTCTTATTGTTTTGCTATATGCGTGTAGCACCTCAGTGAGTTGTGAAACCTACTGTGAGTTGAGGTTTCACACGGCATAGACTTGTATAACTTTTATGTATTCTCCCAGGTCAGACTTTAGATAGACATAGACAGCACATTTCACTGCTGGGTCCCAGGTTAGCGTTTCTGTATATACCACCTGTAACACCGCTCTAAACGGCGGAGAGGAGGCTCTCAAAACCATTAAGACATTTTGATTGAGACCCTGACCTCCACCAAAAACTGATAATAAAATAATAATTATAATTTTAAAAATACAGATACAGAGATCACATCCTTTTCAATGTTTCCCATGCTCTCGTGGTTCATATATTGTTATTAAAATGTTTGTTTGCAATATAAGACCTATTCAGATGGACGAGTTTCAAGTTCTGGAGACTTGTGTTTGTGTGTGATAAACTGACATAGTTCTCACCAGCTTTCCATACAGGAAATGCCATGGCAATGGAAATGCCTGTCACTGGAGAAAGAGAGAATGTGTATATTTTCCATGGAAAACATCAATTCTCAGATAATGGGGGGATTTATTCATTTTCAAATATTTAAAGTAGTTAAACATTTATCACTAGAGCAGCATACCAAACCCTGCACTCGTTTCCTCTTAAATCCCCGACCACCACCACAACCACACACACACGCACACAGTGTGGTGTCTTCTGTGGGAAAGTTTAATATGACATATTTACATGTTGCTTCCTGCTGAAATCATCTCAACTATGGCTCTTTTCCCCCCCCCCGTGAAGCAGTTAGCAGTTCAAAATTGTGTGGGAAAGCAGCATATGATGTATATTTATTTCAATTTTTTTTCTTTCTTCCAGTATGTCAGTCAGTTTTTTTTTTCTTGACATCTTTCTGTTGGTTTTTCTCTCTTACTGTCTGTACTCTTTCCTTCTCTCTACCGTCTTTCTTTCTTACCATCTCTCTGTCTTTCTTTCTTACTATCTCTCTCTCTCTCTCTACGTGCTTGTCTTTCGTTTTTCTCTGCTGTCTTTCTTTCTTACTCTCATTCTGTTTCTACTGTCTTTCTTACTCTATCTGTCTCTACTGTCTTTATTTCTTACTATCTTTCTCGCTTCTCTATGGCTCTCTCTACTCTTTTCTTTCTTTCTGTCTTCCTTACTCTACTTCCTGTCTTTCTTTCTTACTTCCTTACTTCCTTACTCCTTACTCTGTCTTTATTCCTTTGGCTCTGTCTCTACTCTCTTTCTTGCTTTCTTTCTTTCTTACTCTGTCTCTGTCATTCTTACTCTGTCTGTCTCTGTCTCTCGCTCTGTCTGCATTCTGTCTTTCTTTCTCTCCGTCGTCTCATTTCTTACCCTCTCCTCCCCTCCGCTATGAGCTGTGTGATGGAGGACCAGGCGTAACTATGGGGCCCGTCGCGGTGTGCGTCTCACAGTATAATGGATTGGGTGGTGACCCCGTCCTCTAGGTCAGGCCAGGGCCTCCAAGGGGCAGAGGTCAAAGTGAACCTCCTCTGACCCCTCAGAGTGATCTAAAAGCAAAAGGTTCCCACACCGATTCCCTGTGTGTGTGTGTGTGTGTATGTGTGTGTGTGTGTGTGTGTGTGTGTGTGTGTGTGTGTGTGTGTGTGTGTGTGTGTGTGTGTGTGTGTGTGTGTGTGTGTGTGTGTGTGTGTGTGTGTGTGTGTGTGTGTGTGTGTGTTTTAACACACTGAGTTCCCCCTGCAATTAGTGCGGGTGTTTTTAGCACATGTGCGTATAGCGTCCAAATACTCAGATCGTAAAATAAAACATTTAAAATTAAAACAAATGGGTAAAATGGAATGGGCACTGAGAGTGTGTGTGTCTGTATGTGGGTATGCATATGCATGCATGTGCGTGTGTATATATCGACACGTGTGTGTGTGTGGCGGTGGTTGGCAAAGGGTGGGCTCCTCGGACAGCTGTGGGTTTAAAGTGCTGCGGCCAGCTGTCCGCCGGCTGACCCACGCCAGCAGGCGCGTGCAGGAATCTACAGCTGAACCCGACTCCCTCGTTACCGTCCGCACCGTCGCGTACGCGCCAGCGAGTAAACACAGCACCGTGTGGCCGTTTCCATGGTAGCCGCCTTCTCCATGAAGTGACCTACATTTGCTGAGTGTAGGCCCCCATAGTGGCTTGAGGGTTAGTTGCACTTTTTTTCTTTTAAAGAGCTTGTGGTTTGCGACACATCATTCTGGCCAAACACAAACACTAAAAAAAATACAGGTGTGCAAGAAATTAATGGCTTGAATGTTAGAGTTCACTTTGTGAAATGAGTATATTGTATTTGTCCAAAGTTGGTTTAAAATGTGATGTACTTAGATTGTGGTGTGATTATTTGAGCCTTAAATTAATACATACAAGGAATGAATAGCTTAAATGTTGCAATATACTTATTATGAAATGTGTGTGTGTGTGTGTTTGTATGTGTGTGTGTGTGTGTGTGTGTGTGTGTGTGTGTGTGTGTGTGTGATATTCTCAGGGATGATATTGCTGGAGATGTAAATCTTACTCGTGTGGTGGCCTGCTGTCATCTGACCCTGTGTATGGACCTCACATGTCTGCAGCTTTACCCAGAGGATTATGAAGTGTGTGTGTGTGTATGTGCGTGCCCATCCATGTTGGTGGGTATGTGTGTGTGCGCGTATGTCCATGTTGCTGTGTGTGGTGAGGGCGCTGTGGTCAGTGTGAGGGGCAGCAGGCCTGCAACACAACAGGTGCTTGGTGTGTCAGAGCCGTGATGGTGAAAGGGCCCTTTGTTAAAGAGGGCCCAGCAGCCTCCCTCTCGGCCCTGATGCTCACTTATCAGAGCAGGTCTGTGAGTGTGTGCGTGAATATATGTGTTTGTGTTAGTGCTCTAAATGTCATCTTGCCTCCTTCCTCGCTCTCCAGGTTAATATTCTTAAACATGATCACTTAATCAGAAACGATCAAAACAAATGAATGAATGAATCTATTTAATGTTTAACATCAACATCTTAATGAACATCAATTTGGTGTCATGTTGCGGACACGCGAGTAATGCGAAAAACTTCTTTTTTTTCTCCTGCAACCGCATGCAACTTCCTGTCTGCTGGAGGCCTGCCGTTCGTGCTGCATGGACTTTGAGTGGTTTTATGACCATACACGCTTGATTCTGTGGAACTTTCTCATGACACCAGCCCATTACCAATTAAACTGCCAACACACATGCCAACCGCCTTAAAGTTATAGCAATGTCTTATTCGCATTTGTGATTAGTATATGTCACTTGTGTGCACAAGCATCTCGGAAACACAGGCTGGCAGCAGCTTGCTGGCTGGTGGCGGTGGCATATGGTGGATGCCTCAGTGGGCCGCATGCTTGGTGCACACAGTCTCAGTCTGCATTGCTTCTGCGCACCCTTGCTGGTATACTTGGAAGACACTGGACGGTGTTCAATTTCACATGCCTTGGATTCTGCTGCTGCGTGTTTGATTTAATATCTCCCCCCCCCCCACACACACACACACACACACACACACACACACACACCGTCTGAGAAAAATACTTCTGTATTCACGAAACATTGGAGCACGCCTGAAAATCCTCACAGACAGGAGGATTGCGCAACACTGCCTATTTTTGGCATGGTGAAATATCAGGCGTTTGCTGGTTTTTAAGGAAGAAGCTTTTTGGTTTCTGTCCCGATGGGAAGTGAAAATGAGGGAGATGGAAGTTTGTTTCTTGTTAGTCATTTGCAACTCAACCACGTGTATCAATACATGTATGGCTCTGTCATTTGTTTTTTTTTTATTGTGAACCATGATGACTAACCCAAGGTGACGTCAACTGAACACAAATGCACTGCCTGACTCCTGACCTCTTGTGTTCTTCAAACCTTGTGTTTTCTATCGCAGAACAAACTTGCGAAGGCTCTCTATGACAACACAGCCGAGTGTTCAGATGAGCTGGCCTTCCGCAAAGGTGACATCATCGCCGTGATGGACCAGAACATGGACGACAACGGGTGGTGGTTGTGTTTTCTACACGGCCGACAGGGTATGGCCCCTGCCAACCGGCTGGAGCTCTTGCCCCCGCCGGGGCTGTTGGCCGGTACCACGGGTTACGGCACGACCCAGCGGAGGCCCGCCGACTGTCAAGACGATGACAGTCCGCAGAACATCTACCAGATTCCCAGCGTACCGAGGCCGTCCAGCAGCCCTCTCTACGAATGCATGGACAAGATCTATAAAGTTCCCTCCACTCCTTTGTCGGCCTTGAAAAGCCCTTGCTCATCAGCACTTAAGCACAGCACGCAGTCGACGGAGGCAAAGCAGGTAAGGTTTTAACTTTCATCCCCTCCTCCTGCTTACAGCATGGGTAGCAGGTAGTAGCAGCCCTTGGGAGGAAGGAATGCTCCTGCGGTTTATGCAGAGGTGAACAGAAACACATGGTTAAACAAGTCTGTTGCTCCCGGGTCAAAGTTCATCCTCTTCCGCAGGAAGTGTTAACTCTGATGATTAGAGAGGTAGACTGTCGCTGAAACGCAGCGTTCATAACCCCCCCCGCTGGCCGAAACCACTTACAGATGAGGACCGGGGGCCCCTTTGCACGGACACGCATGCAGAGCGGGCACTTTATGGGCCTGTTAAAGACCAGCAGAGGCCGACATCAGACGCTTTTTTACTGCAAACAGCAACCCATGCCGCCAAAAGACCCCAGAAAGATAGAGGTGTCTGTGTGGGTGCCTGTGTGTCACAGAGCGGACACAGGTTTGCACACATGTTGGCCATTTCCTCTCCTGCTTCAGGGCAGCCTTGTTTTTTCGCTCTGCAGTCGCTAATCTCCAGCTAATCTGCAACGAGCAGACCTGAATGCATGTAGGAGCCGTCACCCGTCAACCCCATTAATTGTGAACTGTTTGTGGTTTACAGCTTTTAGCCTTTGGCTTGTTTTCCTGTCCTAACGGGGAAGTGTATGACGTCCCAAACCACATCAGACGAACCTCTCTTTCCACCGTGAGTGTTTAATTAATATGCATATCCTACAAGTCTTTTGAAGTGTGTGTGGTGTAATGACAATGTCTGTTGAGATCTTTTTGACGCTTTTAACATTTGATGACAGACATCCATAGCACAGCCAAAGATGGTCCGTAAAGCCTCACTGGTCCCGACTTCGGAGCTGGAGAGAAGATTTGAAGCTCAGGAGAGCCAGAGGTGCAGCAGTCCCAATGACAGCTATGTAAGTTGTCTTCACTGTTTCCTGTGGACGTGTCAGTCTGGACGTCATAATGTTCACCAATCATTAAAATAACTCTCCTATGCGTCCTCCTTTATATTTATCTGATGTCAACTATAAAAAGGCAGTTTGAATATTTTCTCCAATGTGGGCCTCATCAACACAAGGTAAATGCCTTGTTTTCTTCTGCACAGGTCTATGCAGTCCCACCAACTCAATGTCAGGAGCCTAGCTATGACATTCCTGTTCCCTCGGCAACCGAAGCCCAACAACAAACAGTCAGTGGCTACAACACCCTCCCAAATCCACGCAAGGGAGGCTGGATCTACGATGTGCCCATGTCACCAGAGAAATCGGGTCTCACTCCAGGATCCTACGGCACCACGCCTTCCAAAGCTCCTGGCAGGCAGCTTTTCCCTCCGCCAAGTGCACCGAAAGCACATAACTGTGGCCAAACCCCCTCCCTGTACGATATACCAAAGGCCAGTTCGTCATCCCAGCAGTCCCTAAACTGTGCCAGTCCACCCAAGGTGTTGCCAAAGGCACCCGTTTATGAAAAGTTGCAGACACGGAGGAGTTCGGACTGGGTTTATGCCGTGCCACCGCAGGAACACGTGGATCACATACCCCTGGAGTGCAGGGGAGATCCCACCAATCCTTACGAACACACGAGAGCTCGTCTGCAGAGAATGAGGAAGGTCCTGGTGCCCGCCTCCCTCCGGGACCGGCCAAGGAGCAACGACTCGCTGCTTCTAGAGGACGATGAGAGCAGTCGGTGCTCGGCGACGGACAGTCAGCGAATCAGCACGGCGTCCAGCTCCTCCACCTCCTCCACCTCCTCCTGCGACTCCCTGACCCTGAGCTCCTCCTCGCCGGACCCTCTGCGGGAGGTGAGTCTGAGCCAGGAGGAGGCGAGCGGCCGGCTGCTGGAGCTGCAGGAGGCGGTGGGCCGGGCGGTGCCTCGGCTCATGGAGTTTGTCAGCAGTAGCTGGAGGAGCAGGGGACATCTGGAGAAGTACCTGAGGGAGATCAGGGAGGCAGCAGAGGGCATCGCCTGCGCCGTGACAGGCTTCCTCAACTTTGCCCTGGACATCAAGGGCAATGCACGGCGCCTGACCGACGCCAACCTGCAGACCAGGCTGCTGAAGCAGCTGTCCATCGTGGAGGATTCGGGTGTGATCCTGCAGCAAACGGTCAGCTCCCTGAGTGTGGCCGGCTGGCCCCTGGACAAACTGTCCCAGGACCCCTGCCAGGTTCACACGCCGGACCAGCTGGAGCGCTTCGTCATGGTGGCTCGCACCGTGCCTGAGGATGTGAAGCGACTGGTGTCGATCCTGAACGCCAACGGCAAGCTGCTGTTCAGACCTGCTCAGAAAGAGCCTCCGCAGCCTGCCGGCAGCATGGACTTTGTGGATGGGAAGAAACCTGCCATCAGGAGCGAGCAGAGAGGCGATATGGTGGATGATGACACCGATTATGTACAGCTTCAGGTATATACTGTGTTACGAGAAAGGGCAAAGCGCCTCCACTTACCTGATATAACCATCTTGGCTGCAACCTGAACAACGCCTGATTGCCTGAATGTCCTCTCTGATTGTCCTCTGCAGACAAAGAGTGATTTTGAAAAGCAGAAGAAGAGCATTGCTGCGGAAACCAATGACGGCACGGCAACTCCTAAAACGCCTCACGTAAGTACAGTTCACCAAATCCAAGTGAAGATTGATATTTTTCCCTCATGGAAAAAAAACCATGTGTTTAGATTAGATTAAAATAATGGATATTTTATTGATTCACGTGACGCTGTCGACATACACAGGAAGAGAAGAACCCACCGGTGGCTTCGGCAGCAGAGGAGGCGGAGCTGTGGAGACCGCCACCCCCTCCGCTACCGGTGGCTTTGGCGGCAGAGGAGACGGCGCTGAAGGGGCCGCCGCCCCCTCCGCCACCGGTGGCCTCGGCGCCGGAGCAGACGGAGCTGAGGAAGCCGCCGCCCCCTCTGCCACCGGTGGCCTCGGTGCCGGAAGATGCGGAGGAGGCGGAGCCGCAGAGGCCGCAGCCCCGCATGGAGCACTGTCGCCTGTACTTCGGGGCTCTTCAGAAGGCCATCGGGGGCTTCGTCAGCAGCCTGTGCTGCGGCCAGCCCCCGGAGCAGTTCATCTCGCACAGCAAGCTGGTGATCATGGTGGGCCAGAGGCTGGTGAACACGCTCTATAAGGAGGCGCGCGGCACCGACGCCCGCCAGAGCCTCCTCTGCAAGAGCAACCACCTGTGTGCGCTCCTGAAGCAGCTGGCCGTGGCCACCAAGAAGGCCGCCTTGCACTTCCCCGACAAACAGGCCCTGCAGGAGGCGCACGACTTCGCCAAGGAACTCGCCCAAAGAGCACAGCACTTTCGGTCATCTCTAGAGCTTTGACGTGTGAGCAGACGGAGACTCACTTGCACGTCGTGGTGAGAGCAGAAGATTGTGTGTTCATGCAGTCTGTTGTCTTTTAAAAATGCTGTTGGCTGTTAAGTATAGGTGCACACTTTCTCTCCATCTCCCTTTGTCTCTGTTCATATTATAATATATATTTCTCATATCGGTACATCATGAACTGTGCTTTCATGTGAGTCTTAGAGTAGGCTACTAAAAGTTGTCTAAGCTGTATTATAGAAACTATTTGCAGAGATTTCAAAATATATTGCACATATAGAGTGGCTTATCTTTTCTAAGTCAGTTTTAACACACCATTCAAGTATATAATGTAATTTGCTTGAGATGGTTTACAATCATTTTAAAATTGCTTTGTGTTAGATCCATGTTTTTAATTCTAATGTGTTTTATACAAGACTAGCAGTTTGAGACTAGCTGTTTGGCAATATAGACCTTTTGTGAATATCATGTATATTACCTAAAAATGTGTTATGCATTCCTAAGCTTTTCTGTAAACAAATTAAATATGAACATGTCATATTTCTATTGATACTAAGATTAAAACTATTTGAAATCACGTTTTTGTTCTTTAATGTTCATGCTAAAACAAATAATGTACCTGGTCACATCACATAAATGAAAACGATAAAATTACACCTGATTAAAAAAAAAAAGAGTTTGAAAACACAGCAACCTCAACACCTCTTTCATTTCCAAATGTAAACTACTTGAGTAAGTGAACTTCGCTGTACTTAGTATCTTTTGGGCAGCTTTGTACTGAGTACTAAATATTCGCTCAGTACTTTGTACTGAGCAAATATTTAGCATTAAAACTATTCACACCGGGAGCGACGTGAATTTGTGACAATTGCAACAGATTCGCGACAGCTCATTCCTCAGAAAAAACGACAGGACAGACGGACGGCTCTACCACGGCCGGTCCGGACATATTCATTATTATACGTATTATTATGCGTATTATTTTTATAAACTACGCTACTCACTATCCTGATAGCCGAGTTGTTCGGCGACGCGACTCCACGCGTTGTCCTTCAGTCCATTGTCTGATAATGTGTAAGTCCTTTGTCAAATAATAACGGGGTAATGAGAAACACAAACAATCAACAGGTCCGCCATTGTAGTGCCGTTACCGTCCGTTCCGCACGCGCACAACGTGATTAGTTGACGCCTTTATTCGCCGCACGGAAGCTTGGAAAACATCGACCTCGTTCTGAAAAATAATGACGCCGCTTTCTCGCCACGTGATATTCCCGTTCAGTGTGAAAGTACTCCACTTAAAGGGGCACTTGGGAACTTTTTCAACTTAATAAACCCGTCTGGAAATCATTTGGATGGTTAAATGGTCTGTTCCAGTGTTAATGGTGACTATCCCCGCTCCCCCCAGCGCCCCCAGGTGGAAAACCAGCCTTGCAACTTTGGGACTACCGTCCCGGTAAATTGGAAATGGGAAGTATCGCGAGAAGCGAGAACGAGCGAGAACGAGTGAGAAACACGAACTGCTTTACGGCAATTCAACATAAACACACACGCCCCCCTCAATAACGGTTAATCACGCCGGCTATACATGTCAGTGTTCTATGATACAGTGTATAATGTATTACCCACCTCGGTAGACATCGTGCCACACGAAAAAGTCCGGCAACAAATGCACATGAGCAGCGGTAGAAAGGGGGAGGAGGGTGCCGCAAGTGAGTTTTTTTTACGACAGTGTTGTGTAATATACATCCCAGACCTGTAGGGGGAGCTCGTTGAGAAAACATGCGACGACAAAAGTGAAAACCAGCGAAGAAATGGCGAAGAGTTGCCAAGTTCCCCTTTAACAAAAACAACAGCTCGAAAAAACGTATTGACATCGCACGGAAAAAAAACGCGTGTGTGTCAAGACATCCGGTCTTATGGGGTGTAGGGGATGTGAACTTAAGCACATGATGCATAAAAGTCTTGACTTAAAGACTTTGACTAAGTTTTTCTCTTAGTGGGTGACACACGTTTTTACTAGAGGACTTATGTCATGGCTGTTTTTTTACTGAAGCTCGAGTGTTTCAATACTTTCCCCTCCACCGCACCATGATGCACTCATTTTTTGTTCTTCCTAAATTAACGCAAGTAAATGAGGAACTGGCACGAATTATTCACCCCTAAAATAGAAATGTAAAGTTAAATTGGGTGACGGAGGTGTCATTGCGTAAACAAACTCTGTGGAAATAATCTGAAATGTGATTCATTCACACCTTAAGTGTTATTTTGTACAATGACTAATGTTACAATGACATTTTTAGTAAAGGTCATACCTTGTGCAGCTTTCAGCCTACATTCAATATCAACTTTACTTTTGATACGTAAGTCTGTTAAAATCAGAGTAAGATATCCCTACTTTTACTCAAGTAGGATTTCAGGTAGTCTATAGGCTACACTACTGTCCAAATGCCAACATATGCGTTTCTGCTAAACAAATGTAAAATATTCAGTGGTGTTGTCGTCAATAATTATTTATATATGCAATAATGTGTCCAGAGATCGATATCATGACCTCATTATATATTCAAGACTTACAAATATGTGGAAAAGGTGTGTTCTGGGATACATGCCCAATTGATGGAAATGAACATGGAAAAACGTGGCATGTTGGTATGTATTTATACAAGACCAAGTACCCTGGACACACACACACACTATAAAATATAGGGTCTTTTACTATTTTACAAAAACAAAAAGCATGTTGGGTGCAATCTC
Organism: Merluccius polli; assembly: GCA_030340625.1. Taxonomy (NCBI): domain Eukaryota; kingdom Metazoa; phylum Chordata; class Actinopteri; order Gadiformes; family Merlucciidae; genus Merluccius; species Merluccius polli. The sequence continues at coordinate 228,748 of JAOPHQ010000011.1, forward strand.
CCAGAGGTCAGCTATACTTAATTCAGAAAAGAATTAAGATTAATAATTTGGTAGCATTCCTCAATAGTAGACAAACTTTTTAAATGCAAAAACTTCTTAGAGTCATGTTTATTTAACAATATACAGGAGTAGTTTTCAAAGTAGTTTTTTGTCACAATGGCGATTTGGGTTTACCATAGATTTTCTTAATTTGGTTTCACCCATTTTATTTCTATATCTATACTTTAACTTACTTTAACCGTTTCATGCATCCTGTTTCAATCTTAATTAGGCCTACTATGTACATTTTTTTCAAGATTCAAGAAGCTTTATTTATCCCAAGGGACATTATTGTGCAACAGTTGCAATACAAATACAAACTCTGTATTACTTTCCCACCTTTGTATTGCACATACAAAGGTGGGAAGGTAATACCAGAGTTTAGAGTAAAAATAAGCTGACATAAAATAAAATAAAGGCTAACATAAAATAAATCAAACAATGAACTAAATACTAAATGTGACAAAATGCAACAAAATTGCAGTTAAACGAAGATATATACAATAGTATACAACAATACGCACCGTGCAATTTAGCAGCATAAAATTAAATTAAATAAGTACAAACTAAATAAGTGAAAAGGAGTGGTAACAGTGGTAACAGTGGTCATTCATATTTTATTTTACGTCATGCGTGTGAAACATATTGACCTCCCCTGTGCATCAAATGTTATTCAGATAAAGTTTCACCTAAGTCTACGTCACTGACAGGGCCGGCCCGAGGCCAATGGTGTTTTTGAACTTTTTTTTGTTTTATTATATCGCGCAACAGAAATCCTCCGGTAGCAACCCCCCCCCCGCTCAACAATCGCGCAATAGAAATTCTCCGGCATCAATCTGTCACTGTGTGCAGTTATCGCCCTCTTGCGGCTTTCTTTTATAATTACATCAAGACACAGTATTTTGAGCGTTTTGAAAAGCCCACTGATTTGCATCACTGCTTTTTATTGTTGCCAACAATAGATTTATTGGCTCAATCTTATATACAGTGTAGGCTGTCTAAGCTACTAAAGTATCAAGTAGGCTATATATAAAATATGGTATTATAATCAAAGTGCACTGTATGCAGCTGCTGCTCTTATCTTATCTTGATTTTTTGGATATTTCAAAATGCATGAAGTTATAGTAGTAATGAAAGTAAGTAATGAATAAATCGATATGTATTATTATTATTAACTTTAACTAACAAGTTAAAAGGAATATGTTCACCATATTGCTTATCCTCAAAGTAGAACAATAATATAATGATCTGCAATGATATTAGGCCTACTGCTGCTGAGCCGCATTAGCATATTCAACACCATATGGTGGTGACCCACACACTAAAGGACGTTTATTAACGTGTGGGACTTGTGAGTCTAGGTTTGATATTCCCAAACATGCAGGATGGCAGACAATTGAAGTAACTGTCAATTCAGTGGTCGGTTAGACAATCACCACCCACCTGGGCAACAGGTGTGCTTATGCAACCATCTGGCGCCCCCTGGCGGCGCTCTCTTGTCCTCCCATCAAATCAAGACATTACTCCTTCTCAGACGTGTCATTTATGTTTTTATTTATTAATTGAAGACAATCTGTCACTCGGACATTTCTCCATTAAAGAGTAACATAGAGGCTCTTGTCAGGTCTTGCCATATGGCTGCGCAGGGGTTAGGAGCTGGGGGCTCCGGAATAAAAAGGCAACGGCATCAGCCTCTTTAACGTCCAGGAACATGGCCTTAAATGAGTCACTATAACGGGACAGGGTTGGATCACATCCCATCAAAATGATGAAGATTGCTTTTTTTGCATTGTGAAAAGAAACGTTATTCTCTTGAGTAGGTGGTGGGTTTCCAGGGTTTGACATCCCCACACCTGCAGGCCAATGGGAGTGCAGACACGACCAATGACCCAACTTAGACTCAATGTACTCCTGCTGCTGTCTATTGCTGCCTCCCTCTGGGGAACAAGAGGCCATTAACTCAAACACTAGGTCTACTGTTGTCGCATTTTACGTTGGACAATTGTCTTCACAATAAAGGCCTATTATAGGCCTTTACGTGGGCCAAAGAAAAAACTTGACTTTGACTTCAACTCGGCTATATTAGATTAGCCACTAAATATATGTAGGCCTACATATTTAATTAGGCCTTGTTATTAATTACTGCCATTTTTCGTTTGAGCAGGCATTAGACACCATAGTGTGGAGTCAGGGAAGGAGACAGGCTGTTCTAGCGCAGCATCACCTGCTGGTGGAGCTGTTGTGTGACTAAATAACCTGCTATTAGATGAGAAGTCTTCTTCTTCTCCTCCTCCTCCTCCTCCTCCTCCTCCTCCTCCTCCTTCTTCTTCTTCTTCTTCTTCTTCTTCTTCTTCTTCTTCTTCTTCTTCTTCTTCTTCTTCTTCTTCTTCTCCTCCTCCTCCTCCTCCTCCTCCTCCTCCTCCTCTTCTTCTTCTTCTTCTTCTTCTTCTTCTTCTTCTTCTTCTCCTCCTCCTCCTCCTCCTCCTCCTCCTCCTCCTCCTCCTTCTTCTTCTTCTTCTTCTTCTTCTTCTTCTTCTTCTTCTTCTTCTTCTTCTTCTTCTTCTTCTTCTTCTCCTCCTCCTCCTCCTCCTCCTCCTCCTCCTCCTCCTCCTCCTCCTCCTCCCGCCATTAGGCAGTGTTTACTGGAGCGTGACCGCTGCGCTCCGGCGCGCGGCACACTTCCATTGTCTCCGCGCTGAGAGCGCGCGGTGGGAAAGTGGAGGAAGCGCGGGTTCCAGGATGAAAGGGTTTGAAGCGCGAGGCAGCAGCTGGTCCCCCCCTTCCCCCTCTCCCCCCTCCCGTGCGCGGGAAACCTCAGGCGCTGTTCGCCGCACGTCCGATTTGGCCTTTTTTTGGGGCGATTTGGCCGCGTTACTTTTACTTTGTCTAAGTGTAACGTTATGTTCGTACGTTTTTAAAAGCGGACGTAAATATGAATATGAATATATTAATGGATAGATAATGTCTATTTTTGGTGACTTTATTATTTAAAAGAAGATATGTGGAATATGGGCTGCGAAGGCTTAATTGGCAAATCCACTCTCTAATTACACAGCCAGTAGGCCAGAAGCATATTGATATTAAACATTGATATCAATTTGTGTATCGCATTGCTGAGGACATTTGTTAAATGTTGAAACATGAACAATAGAAATGTTTCAGATTTCAAACTAGAGTACGATTTGAAATTGGCACCGTTTTAATTGATTTATTTTTATTTTTTTATCTATAGTAATAGTCAAGATGCCTAACCCCTAGCTGCTCAGCCATCCAGTTTATACTAAAAAGAAAATCCTTTTGGATGAAAGCCTCCGCTAAATGAATAAATAGTACTGTCAACAGTAATAGTAATCCTGAAATTCAGGAAGCTTTTCAGGGAAAAAAACAGATATTAGCAAGAATATATCTTCATAAATGTCTCCCGGCAACCAACAGGCGTCCATGTACAACAAAAACAACATCTCCGGCGCCTCACATCTCTGGCGTCATGGCTGTTTTGTTGTTGTTCCCGTCCGCAATCTGGAGCGCTATGCTAATCGGTGCGTGGCATTCCTGACACGGCTGTTGCGGAGCAGCTTTGACTCCTGGTATCCCTGCTTGAGAGCAAGGCCACAAAGAGAGAGAGGGAGGGAGAGAGACAGAGAGCGGGAGTGAGGGAGAGAGGCAAGAGAGAGGCAAGAGAGAGGCAGGTGCTCTGTCACCGCGCGGCCCCTTAAGAAGTTCACATGTGACTCCATCGCTCCCCTCTCCAAGTGGGGACCTGGGAAATGGCTGACCCCCCTTTAGTGCCTAAAGAGCGGCCCCTGTCCCTTGATGAGGGCGCCATGCCTCAGTCTAAAGCATTCCTGCAGCGGGGGGGGGGGTCGTGTGACATGACATTCACAGTCAATGGGGCACTTTTTAAGGACAGGCCGTTTTAGGCGGGAAAGTCCCCCCTGCCATTGTGGGATACCTTCTGTCGAGATCAGGAGCTTCATTGAGACTCTGCGGTTCTTCTGTTTGGTCAACAGCTGAAACTTTGTTTCCTTGGAGGACTTTGTATTTTTTTGGCGAGTGGTCCTGAAGGAGAAAAAAAGCAATGTTCGGTGAATTCATTGTCGCTTTTCAATAAACTATAGTCTAATATAGACAACAAAATCGGATCAATTCATGATTTATTTGAAATGTAACACATGTTGATTCCTATTTCTACAGCATAAGCCTCAGCATAAAACTTGTCCCTAAACATGTATATAAACAAATATTTGTGCCCTTTACCACCTTCTGCTAATATTGACTGTGCAGTCTGTTATGTCGGGATCAAACTACACAAATTCAGCCCGATTTTGACACACAACACGTTTTTCGTTTTTCATCGCCAGGCCCCGAATATGAATCGGGAACAACGAGCGAGTCTGGGAGTCTGGGACGACCCCACAAAAGTCTAGCATGTCTGAACTTTTTGTATTTTCCTGCCTACGACGTGTCCCTTGACGTTGACCAACAGGATACGCGCATATGGCGAAGAGAAAGTTGGCGAAGAGAAAGAGGGATGCCGTCAGGTGTTGGTCATCCCCTACACACAGTAAACCTGGTAGCTAGGTACATTCATGTAATGCTGTTGACATGTTAACACATGTTCGATACCTCAAGTTCTCTTGGAAGGACAGACAGCCCATACTGTCCTCTTCGTACACCCAGGAACGGGTCCACAATCGATATTTCTTTCTTCTCAGGGACACAAGACCGCCACTGACACATATAGCGCTTCTGTAGCCAGGATAGTCATTTTCTTGACCCTCCTCCTCCGACGACCTATGAACTCCTGCAAGGTCGTGAAAGGCAGCGTACAATCATTGGCGGGGGGTCATACATGTAGTGTTGCCGGTCTCCCGGCTGAGACATGACAAGAATTTATGGCCTATGATTGCCTAATGTGATATGGTGACCATCGTGAAAGACAAAAATATCATGCAGTGTGATCCCGGCATTAGCATGTGTACGATTTTGCATGTGGTGGTCATCCCAGGCTCCCAGACTCACTCGTCGTTCCCAATTCATATTCGGGGCCTAGCAATGAAAAACGAAAAACGTGTTGTGTGTCAAAATCGGGGCTGAATTTGTGTAGTTTGATCCTGGCATAACAGACTGCACAGTCAATATTAGTAGAAGGTGGTAAAGGGCACAGATATTTTCATGTCATGTTTTGGGAGAAGTTTTATGCTGATGCTTATGCTGTAGAAATAGGAATCAACATGTGTTACATTTCAAATAATTCGTGAATAGATCCGATTTTGTTGTCTATATTAGACTATAGTTTATTGAAAAGCGACAATGAATGCGTGTATGTACATGCATCTACATATATCCACCGTATATATGTGTGTCTGTGTGAACCTGCACAGGTGTATATTCACACAGGTGTCTCCATACTCACGGGCGTTTGCGTGCGTGCGTGTGTGTGAGCCTCTACCTTTGCACAGGTGTGCACGCTGTGCAAACACACGCCTTTGTACCCGTAAGCCCCTCCCCGCGTACCGCGTGTACCTGCGCCGCCGGTGCTTCTAGGTAAGGGGCCAGAGGAACGTGGGAAGCTGGCCGTAGGAAGCTGGCTGACCAGATGGCCTTTTGAGTGCTGGACATAATGAGAGAGTAATGGGGGAGCACCAGGGTGGGGCTGCTGGCCTCCATGCAGACCTGAAGTGTGGGAAATATCAGCGGCCGGGTGCTCTCACACATTCCTCAGCGAAAAGAGAGAGAGACACACAGAGACAGAGAGAGAGGCGGGGGGGGGGGGGGGGGGGGGATAAAGAGAGAGAACACACAGTGAGAGAGTGGGGGGGGGGGGGGGGGGTAAAGAGAAAGAGAGACAGTGAGAGAAGGGAGGGGAGCAGAGTCTTGAGTCGGTGGTGCATATGAGGGAGAATATGTGTGTGTGTGTGTGTGTGTGTGTGTGTGTCTGAGTGGACATTAATGGCGCTACTCAAGGCCCTGCACATGGCTATTCATCGGCGCTATTCACCAACGACCACACAGGAATGCGTCGCCAGGACAGGGCTCCCCATCTGCGGACCAGTTCATGACTTCACTCCTCAGAAATGCGTCTTGAGAAGGAGCAGGAGGAGAAGGAGGAGGGATATGAGGAGAGAGAAAGACCAAGAGAGAAAGAGAAGAGGGCAGAGGATTTCCCTCCGAAACGTGCGCCTCGCCATCTGCTCCGCTCCCCTTATCCTTTCATGGCTATTAGTGCTCATTAAGACCCTCGGATGGTTGGCTCACTTCCTCCTTCTCCTAGAGCAACCGCCCACACGCCACTGCATGTGTGCGTGTGCGTGTGTTTTGATTCAAAACACGAATGAAAGTCCATAAGTAAATGAAACGCGGGATGGGACTGGATGTGTGTGTATAATAAGACGTTGCATGGTGACCACCTTGCTGCTGATAACACACAGGCCCACTTCAAGCTGTGTCACAGTAACACATTGTTATTTGTGGACACATGCTTCAGAGTCTGAGAGGCACGGGAACTGAGGTGGATTCACACACGCGCGCACACACACACACACACTCGCACGCACGCACACACACAGAAACACCCCAATACCCACAAAAGCACTGAATGTTTACACACACACTTACAAGAGTCTGAGAGGCACGGGAACTGAGGTGGATTCACACACACGCGCGCGCACATACACACACACACAGTACACACACAAACACACACACAAACACAAACACCCCAATACCAACAGAAGCACATTTTGTTTACACACACCCACACGCACACAATAGGCAGCACACAAACATGTTCAGACTTACAAACATGCTGTGTCATACACACGGACACACACACACACACTCACACACACACACACACACACACACACACACACACACACACACACACACACACACACACACACACACAACACACAGAGTCACACACCCACATACACACACACGAACACACAGAGTCACACACCCACACACGCCCAAGCACACATACACACACACACACAACACACACACACACACACACACACACACACACACACAGTAGCCTGGGTGAAGTGATAGAAAGTGTGCTGGAGAGGGAGGGGGTGAGGGTGAGGGGTGAGGGGTAAGAGGAAGGGTTGAGGGGGGGCATAGCGTCCCCTGGCCCCCACGGCGCCTGTGATCTGAGCCCGCAGGTTGAAAGGCTGTCCCCCTGGGGGGAGGGGGGGGGGGGTGGTAAGGGTGTCTGGGGGTGGGAGGGGTGAGGAGGGTTGAGGAGGAGGAGGAGGGGGAGGAGGGGTGGGGGTTCTTTATTGACAGGAGGATGTGTGAGTGGGTCCCCCACCTACTTTCCCACATTTTCTTCCCTATGTATTACCCAGCGCCGGGGGGAGGTGGGGGGAGGCAGGGGGGGGGCGGGGGGGGGGGGGGGGTGGACAATAGAAGTGTGCCTTCCCAGAGGACACTGGATAATTGTGTTTAATTGGCATTTACAATGGGAACCCCCCCCCCCCTCCACCACCACCACCCTTCTCCCGTCCTTCCCACTGTCCCTCTTTCCCTCTCTTTCTCCCCCACCCCCTCTCCCCTGTGTCTCTATATGGCTCTCTCTCTCTCCTTATGTTTTCCCTCTCATTTTTAAATAATGCGATTTTAGGGCGAGGCATGTTTTATTTGCAAGTGTCCAACAGGTCTTTTGGACATGCAGCTGGCAGTTAAATTAAATACCAATCGCTTTGGCTGAGGGACACTGTGGAGTTGTTATGCTCTTTAAAGGTGTTTAAATGGTTTATCAAAAGAAGACATTTTTTAAAACATATTACTACTATTATTATATTACACAAGCACTCGCCACAGGTATCTTTCTATTTTGCATGATGTCAACATCTCTGACATCTTCTGTACAAACCCTTCTCAGTATAATTTCTACAAACAACACTTGTGAGAGTGTGTGTGTGTGTGTGTGTTAGGCATGTGTCTTTATCTTTATTGCCTGAAGTGGCCCTTATCGCTGTCTCACCCACTCCCCATCTGCAGCGGCCAGGTCCCCCCAGACGGAGGGAAGGTTCCCAGGTAATAAAAGTGTAACGACCTGCCTGTGCTGTTGGCTCTGTATCTGTAGCTGGCTGCAACACCGGCGGCGGCCTGTGTTGGGGCCATGAGGCCAGTAAACCAGGAGATAATTGATGCCTCTCTCTCTCTATTGTTGCGGAGGCCTCGCCCACAGGCCTCAGAGTGTGGGAAAGCTAATCCAGCCTGGGACTCATGGCTTTGTAATGCAAATGTCCGGCTATAAATAGGGCAGGGGGAACCTCGCTCTGGTCACAATTCACTCTGCTGTCCAAGAGAAGCACTGCTCTCTCTCCCTCTCTCTCTCTCAACCAGAATGGCTCCTACCTACACAAGAGACTCTCCTTACTCTGCCCTCTCCACCAAAGACAGACACAAAGTAAGTACAGCTACATCTCTGCTCCCGAACCAACTGTCAACCACTGTCGATTTTTTTCTCCGTGACTCCTGAATGACACAGAGATCTAACCCGCTTTTTTGCCTCTTTGCTTCTGCAGCTCAGGAAACCGGTGGTGGAGAAGATGCGTAGAGACCGCATCAACAGCTGCATCGAGCAGCTCAAGGCCCTGCTGGAGAAGGACTTCCAGAAGCAGGAGCCCAACGCCAAGCTGGAGAAGGCCGACGTCCTGGAGATGACCGTGTCGTTCCTCAGGCAGCAGCTCCAGAGC